>NW_019379510.1:173117-191177 GCF_000648655.2 Copidosoma floridanum | reverse complement strand
ATATATTTATATGGCAGAAAAATCCTAATAATTTGATATAATCAAGACTCAATAATAGACAATTCTTTGGATATAAATACGTAGTTCCAACTTCTACTGATATTAACCGATGTGATTGACATCATAGTACATAATTAGTTAAATCCATCATTTTAACACATAGTGGTAACAAAAAATGATTTTTGTATTTACCTAAAGTAATTTTAAAAAATTTTACAAAAACTATGAGGAATATTTCTATTGGCATTGTCATACTGTTTAATCTTTTCGCGCTGGCACAGGTGTTTATTAATTTACCTTTTGCCGTATAACCTTCAAAACTGTAACGTATACTGATGTTTCGGTGATTGTCTCCGCTCTCTCTCTCTCTCTCTCTCTCCCTATATATATAATGCACTCAGCACAGGGTGTTGACAAATAAAGCTGAGCACAATTCACATGTAGTACACTTGAACAAGATATTAGTAATTAATGATGAACAATCGCCACATTGAAGGAATAACTATTACCTTGGTTATTCATCATTATACACATAAAATCACACGAGCATCACACATATCACATCAGTATATCAGCTGTAATGAATGCGTATTGCAGACCACGTATGTTATGTATAGGGTATGCCTATAGCTCCTACTCGAATTCAGCGTGCGTACACGCGAAACACTTTGCGCGTGGGCTCCACGCGCTACGACCGTGAGTATCATAGTGTATACGCTAGCAGACCATACTATATTACTTTGAGCGCATCTCATACGATCTATACTTGAAATCCAAGCATTGCACACGTGAATCGATAGTCATACTAACGCAGTATAGATTCTCATGCTACAGCTGCTTGATTTTTTTTCAGTGCACCTATAACAAGTACAAATGGAACAGGCGCGCTATTCGGAAAATTATGACTCTAACACTCCCTCTCACGCTTGAAAAGTTGTAAATGTATTATATTAAAAACATAGGTATATATATATATATGTATAGGGCAAACGCCCCCCTGCGCGCTCCACACGCCAACCTCCCACTAACAGCTTGAGTAGACAAAATAACGACATTACTCATGTATTTATCAATGCAGGCTGAAAATTAGTTCACAGCAGCAGAATACGTGACTCACAAAAGAGTTGATAAAACACATGATTAACTTAACATAATTCAATCAACATAAATATTAATTTTCCAATAGTATTTTGAAATAATGTTAGAGAGGGTCTTCCATTAGACGAATTAAAATTAAAAATAAATGCTATAGTAGTATTAATAAGAACTTTAAGTATATCAGACGGTCTCTGTAGAGGCACAAGATTGAAAATAACAAAATTGTTCAAGTATGATATAGAAGCAGAAATCATTATGAAAGAAAAAAAAGCAAAGTTTACATTCCTAGATTAGCATTGAATACTGGCACCTCATTATCATTACCTTTTATCTGCTATAGAAAACAGTTTCCCTTTGTATTAGCATGTTATATATTTATTAAAAAATCAGAAAACAGAGTTTTGATTCTTTAGGATTGTATGTTAAGCAACCTTTATTCTCTTACGGACAATTATACGTTGATTTGTTAAGATATAAGAATCCAAAAAAAATTTTTATTCAAATTGCATCCGAGAATAAATCAGAAATAAAAAATATTGGTTAACTAGAAATTTTCAGTAATTCAAAAATATGTAACTTTAAAGATCGTTACATTAAAACAGACGTATGTTAATTTATAAAAAACCATGAAAAACAAATATGTGAATAATGTGGAAAGGGTTTTAAAAGAACAGATAGGTTAAAATGACACACAAAATGTTACAACATTAAGCTAACAGGATGAATTATTATTTTAAAAGCTTATAATAAGCATAATAAGTATAAAATAAATAAGTATTTTTTGGGAGGAGGTGGAGGGGGAGCAAGGGGGAGCTNAACTGCATGAAAGACTAACAAAAGAAATTTTGAATGTTAGTTGGCGTAAAATGCATGATAATTAAATTTGAACTTAAGATAGTAAAATAAGTAAATAAATAATAGATAGATAATGATGGTAGACATGCTGATTTATGTATTTTTTGTGTATGTTTAAGCTCATCGGAATCAACCACAATGAGTGATTCAGAAGCCCACGTTCTCCACATCATTGGCTGATTAAAACTCATTTATATTCAGTGTTCATATTAAAATATATCCTTTCTTTCATATTAATACATTCAGATACGAACGGGAGAAAGTGTTAGTTGTATTGTTGGCGCTCGTAACTAAATTATTACGCATGCGCAACAGCAAAAAGACGAGACGCTGTGACGCTGCACTTCAGCGTCGAGTAACTTCGGTTTTTGTTCATCTCGCGCAGTCAGCCAGCCTGTTCACACACGCATTCTCTGTCTTCGAATTTCTCTTTACGTTTTAGTCTACTTTTTCTGTTCGCTTAACTTTTGTACTCAAGATAGTAAAGTATAAAGATAGTCTAAACTTGAGATAGTGTAAATAAACGTGTTCAACATAATTCTATATTTCGAGTGTGTTTTTATTCGCCAAGTCACCTGCCTAATCCCATAGTGCTAACAGGTTATGGGCCCTAAATGGTAGTGTGGGTGTAGAAGCTGTTTGATCGCGTCTTGTGTTTCTCTTCTCTTTCGTTTTTCCGCTCCGCGCTTGAGCTTATCGCGCGTCCCCTGTGTGCCTTCTTTTCATTTTTTTTACGTGAAAACGTAATGGCGGAAGCAACCGGAAGCTCTGTGTCGGGCAGCGAGCACTGCGAGACGGAAAAGCTTGGCAGTCCTCTCATTCCGACTACCACCGAAGCGGCAGAGGGATGGCCCCAGGAGGCAGCAGAGCAGAATCAGGATGGAGGCGCAGCGGCCGAGTCACCTCGAGATGCGGACGTCACCTCTACTCTCGAGGCTTCCGGCGGAGCTGTAGGAAGGGTGGAGATTAAGAAGAGAGTAAGCAGCAGTAAGTACTAGAAATAGATATTGTTTTGAAGACTTGGTAATTACGTGAAGTGTTGTTATCGTTAAGTCACGTTCGCTTACAATTTCTAAAGACAAAAAATTGGTGTCTTGCCTTAAGATGGAGCAAGATAGCTCACTTAAGATTGCATGATTGAGGTTCCCTTGATTAGAAGGCTTTCCTTTGTTTTAACGGAGATTCGCGGAACTCGAGAGAGCCGGCATGCGTTTGTTTATGTGAGGGGGAGGCCCGCATCGTGACAAAGGAAGCGCGTTTCTTGATAAACCTGCCAGTCACCGCCAAGGGGGACGCCTCAAGGCGAGGAGGGGATGCGCGCTTTAGTTATGGCTTGCGTTCGGCCGAACTGAGTGTGCATGTCCTCTCACGCTACGGCTGGTGGCGCGCGACGTAGTAAACGATGTTGATTGGCCATTTTAATTCTCTCTCTATGCATGTCACACATTTTGCTAGCGCCATTTTCCTTCGCATTTGCTTACGCCGATCTCCGTGTCACTTTCCCAAGAAAACTAATAGCCTAACGCGCACGCTAATAAAATGTAAAATACTTTTACCTATTTATTCCCTGTTAATTTTAGGTCAAAATGCCCTCAATATGCTAAATGATGCAAATAAAAAGATTGAAGACGATCTAGGGGAACTAGACGAGGTGGTAGTAACTCGTAAAAACAACCAGGCCATATTTTCCGTAAATAATAAAACTGTTGCATACATGGGAGGAGATGCACGTCACAATCAAGATATGTTAGACTTGTTTAACTTGATTGAAAAATGTGCTGGGCAAATTCGACTTGTCCACAAAAAGCGTATCCAAAGCAAAGGTGCTAAAGATAGAAAAATAAATTTGATTGATACCTCATCTAAAGATAATAATAAAGACTTGAAAGATAGTAAAATAAATTTGATTGATACCTCATCTAAAGATAAGAATAAAGGCCCTAAAGATAGAAAAATTAATTCGAGTAATATCTCATCAAAAGATATAAATAAAGATGTGAGAGATAGAAAGAAAAATTTTACTGATACTTCAACTCCTAACAAGGTTAAAGATTTAAAAAGCAAAAATTTAGATTTAATTGATAGCCAACTTAAAGACCTGCAAAATAGGAAAAATAACCTAAAGAAAGAGCTAGATAGCTTACATAAAGAAATGGCGCATGCAAATCATGAACTTAAGAAAGAACTAATTAAAAGAACCGGTCAAAACATCAAACCTAAAGAAATTATATACTCACGAAAAGAAATTACAGAAGCCTCAAAGAAAGACATCGAGGAGATCAGGAAGCTGATACAACAAAGGAGGCATCAGCAGAGCTCCTGGATATCGATGAGGTTTAAGGTTGTTGCCTCACAACAGAAGAAGGCCCTCGAAAAGGTAAGAAAAGGAAATAGAAGGGCTCAAAAGACGATTCGAGCTGAGTTTAAGCGGCGCCCAGCCACCCAACAAAGACAGATGGAGGCTCTTGAGCGAGAACTGGCCAGGAGTCGAATAAAAAAGGTAAATAAATTTACTACATCTACTTCAGGATCTAAATTAAGTAAACAATTGATTAATCTAAACTCCGACTCCATTGATAATTCGCTGACGTTTAAACGCGCTGCGCCTAATAATAGTCTACAGATAGAAGTCATTAATAAAGATAGCCTAGGGTGTTTTAATTATTCCCTTACTAATGCAACAAAACTAAAATTATTCTTAAAACAATTGCAGTCAGAACTAAAAAGTAAAAAATTGCTTCACACAATTGATTCAAAACTGGAAGCAACTATGAATATTACACAAGAAAAAATGGAAAAAGATAAAGAACAGGCCCTAAACGTAATACTAGGTAGGTTGTCCCTAGATTACCAAAACAAAGTATATCACATTACTGATCCATCAACAATGATACAAAAAATTAAAGATATGAAAAGAAGTGACATAAAAATGAGCGCATATCAAATACGTAACAAGATACATTTCGTTAGATTTGACCCGAAAAAGCAAAGTGCTACTAAATTTTGTGAATTTTTTGATGAATTGGTAAGAGATTTTTAATTAATTAGTAAAACTAACAGTTTTCCTGAAGATGAGAAAAGAGATAGTTTCTATCATGCGATTATCGATGGAGTACCGGACGTAAAAATAGCCGATTTTAACAGGCTGTTTGAAAGCGAGGATAGCTTGTCTTTTAAGTACTTAAGACAATATATCCTGAGACAGGAATCAGAAGGGTCACTTCCAAGACCAACAACGGGTGGTGGAGCAAGCCGAGGTGGGGCGAATGCAGGTCCGAGTCGAGGTGGGACCGGGACCGGTGCTGGGCCAAGCCGAGGTGGGGCAGGCTCTTGACCAGCCACCAACATAGCTGCTGCTAACGCGGCCACCGCCAGCACTCTATGCTATAAGTGCAACGACAACTGGCACTACGCAAGGGACTGCCCGAAAAAAGGGCAGAACCTTAGGTGGTGCTACACCTGCCAACGGTTCGTGCAGAACCTGCGAGAGCACATAGGGAGGTGCAGAGGTAATTCAAACAAAAGTTACGATTGGGATTTTAAACGCAATACTGGTGGTGGTAACAATAAGAATAATTTTAAAGATAGTAATAAACGGAAGCATGTAAAACAGCATACAAATCATAACAACAAGAAAGCCAAGGTCGATAACAAGAAACAAGGCGAAGAAGGTAATAATAATGTAGAAATACTTAAGTCTAATGCATGCAGTGGTTTGTTTGCTGTTAACCCCGAAACTTTGCTCTCTACGCGCGCGGAGGAAATACGACATAACGGTTGCAAGGAAATTGAGTTCGTAGCAGATTCAGGCGCCACGGAACATTTTGCTAATTCTAAACTCTATTTCAAAAATTCTAATGGATGTTAAAATAAATTAATTAAATGCGCCAACGAATATTCCACCGCGGACTTGAGAGCGAAGGGAGAAGGATGCGTTTCGGGTAAGAATAACCAGAACAAGATAATCCTAGATAGAGTTGTAAGCGCTAAGGCACTCGCTGGAAACTTGCTGTCGCTTCGCCGTTTTGCTGAAAGGGGCATGAGTATATGCCTTGATAACACAAAACTAAATATATTTGATCCGCGTTCTAATGAAACTATAATTTCTAGTGTCTACAAGAGCCCTTACTGGATAGTAGAACTACTGCAAGATGGCCAGAGCACAAGTAATAATGAGAAGTGCAAAGATATTATAGACTGCTTAATGGTAGAAAATCCCCTGAAAGCAAAGACTGAGAAGGTTCAGAAAGTCAGCACTAATGATAGGAGCTGCCCTGGCATCTTAAGTAATGGTTTGGGAAGAGCTGGTTTACACAGCTCTCATCAAAGTGAGTTTAAGAAAACAATTAAAGATAGAAAAATCAACAATTGTGATGACCTTATGATTGGTGAGATTTCAGAAGCTCAAAGCCCGTTTACAGAAAAGTACAGAACATTTGAGAGAAATAACAGAGCCATGCTCTGGCATGTAAGATTTGGACATGCCTCAGCAGAATATCTCAAGGCACTACAAAGAAAATATCCGGACAATAAAGATTTGAATAAGGCCATCTTTGACAGCTTCATTACAACTTGCGAAGTGT
Organism: Copidosoma floridanum; assembly: GCF_000648655.2. The sequence continues at coordinate 184,641 of NW_019379510.1, read as the reverse complement.
GCCAAGTTGCTTAAATCAAGAAATTGCCTTTCAGTACTAAAAGAGATAGGGCAACCAAACCACTTGAGATAGTTCATGCTGATACAATGGGACCGATTAGCCCGGCTACTTATTCTAAAGGATATAAATTTATAATCGTCTACACGAATGACTACTCAAGATTGACTATGGCATACCCAGTGAAGACAAAATGTTAAGTAGGACGTTGTTTGGATAATTTTGTGACAAGCGCACGAAACCTGTTAGGTTTTGATGCAAAGATATGAAGATAGACATAACCCAAATCAGAAGATTTGGCTGCGTCGCGTTTATCAAGATACAAAGGAATACTGGAACCAAATTTGGTCCATAAGGGATACGAGTCGTGCTGGTTGGTTATATCCCCACTGGCTATTCTTTCTTAAGACCTGAAGATGGAAAACTTTATGAAAGTCGAGACGTAAAATTTTAAGAAAGACTGGTGTTCAGAGATATCTGGGGAAAGGACAAAATAGCAAAATGGGGAAACCACAAGACAGATATTGAACAAGATGAATGGTTCGTTAAGTTTGATAAGACTAGCCCTAAAGAGTCATTGGAAACGGAGGGAGAACCAGTAGTCAAGAGAAAGTGCGGTCGGCCCAAGAAAGTTGAAGATCTTGTTCAAGAAAGCCCTAAGCAACTCGCTAGAATAAATGATACGAGTTTTGCACGAGCCATCGACACAAACAAGTTGAATAAATTGCTCCAATCGAAGGGCGATGTTGAATGTTGAATCACAGAAGTCGAAGATGAAATGTCACATGCCCTGATTGCTGGACTGAACAAAGATCCCGCAAACTACAAAGAAGCTATCGCATCTCCGGATCGCGATAAATAGCTCAGAGCAATTAATGAAGAACTGGAATCAATGCGGAAAAACCAAGTGTGGAAACTTGTAGAAAGACTAATCGTGAACGCTGAAGGTGGCAAGCCCAACATTATCGACTCTAGGTGGGTTTTGAAGAAAAAAATAGATAAAGATGGAAACACGAAGTTCAAAGCGAGGTTGGTGATTCGTGGCTTCAAAGATAAGAAAAAGTACGATCTGCAAGAAACCTATGCCCCAGTGTCTGGGCTGTCCCTGGTAAGATCAGTAATATCAATAATAAATAGATACAATCATGAGACTTGCCAACTTGATGTCAAGACAGCTTTCTTAAATGGATCTATCAAAGAAGAGATACATATGCAGATTCCTGAAGGCCTGCTTGATGTTGACAGTTTCAAGAAAGCTAAGGTTTGTAAATTGGAAAAAGCCCTTTATGGACTTAAGATCAGTCCAAAAAGATGGAATGAGCGGTTTCGCGAGACTGCATCTAAATTAGGACTACGGTTACATACGAGCGAGCCCTGTCTATATACATGGAGAGAAGTCGATAACTTTCTAGTCCTGATCCTATACGTGGATGATATGATGATAGCCAGCAATTGTGCAGGCAAAATGAATGAAATTTAGACTGGTCTGCAATCTGAGTTTGAGATGTCAGATCTTGGCGAGGTTGGCACATTTCTAGGCATCAAAGTGAAAAGAGATAGAAAACTTCACACAATTTCACTGACACAAACACCATACATAGATAAAATGTTAGAGAAATTTGGATTCAATGAGTCAAAACCCCAAAGAACACCAATGGTGAAAAATTAAGTTTTGAATCGGCAAAGAAAAGATAGAGAAGATTCTGAAGATGCTGGAGAGTTAAGCACAACGATAACGAGAATGAATGTGCCGTATAGAGAAGCAGTCGGTAGTCTGCTGTATTTAGCCAACACAATTAGACCAGACATTTCATACTCGGTGAATGTACTGAGTAGACATCAAATCGGCCCAACTGAAGATGATTGGGAAATGGTCAAACGGGTATTTCGATATTTACAACACACAAGGACCCTAGGATTAACTTACAGAGGCCGTAAAGATGAATTGGAAACCTATTCAGATGCGAGTTTGGCAGACTGTAAAGGCTCAATAACAACAGGTGGATATCTTCTAAGGCTGTATGGGAATACAGTTGCTTGGAAAACAAGAAAGCAGAATTATGTTGTTTTTTCAACCTGCGAAGCAGAATATGTGGCAATGTGCGACGCAAGTCAAGAATTGATTGGACTAGAACACTCTATAAGTATGATATTGTCTCGCACCTTGTTGCCCACGGATTTATGGTGTGACAACAACTCTGCCGGAGCAAGTGCTAAGATAGATGGTATCAAAAGGCTGAGACACATGACCGAGATAAAGGGTCACTACGTTAAGGAATGTGTATCCAGAGGAAAAATAATTGTTAAATGGATTTCATCCAAGGAATAACTAGCAGATATCTTTACAAAACCCCTGCCGTTTGAACTGCATGAAAGACTAACGAAAGAAATTTTGAATGTTAATTAGCGTAAAATGCATGATAATTAAATTTGAACTTGAGATAGTAAAATTATTAAATTAATAATAGATAGATAATGATGGTAGACATGCTGATTAATGTATTTTCTGTGTATGTTTTAGCTTGTCGGAATCAACCACAATGAGTGATCCAGAAGCCCACGTGCTTCACATTATTGGCTAATTAAAACTCATTTTTATTCAGTGTTAATGTTAAAAAATATCCTTTCTTTCATTTTGATAAATTCAGATACCAACGGGAGGGAGTGTTAGATGTATTGTTGGCGCTCGTAACTGAATTATTATGCATGCGCAACAGCAAGAAGACGAGACGCTGTGACGCTGCACTTCAGCGTCATGTAACTTCGGTTTTTGTTCACCCTCGCGCAGTCAGCCAGTCTGTTCACACACGCATTCTCTGTCTTCGAATTTCTCTTTACGTTTTAGTCTACTTTTTCTGTTCGCTTAACTTTTGTACTCAAGATAGTAAAGTATAAAGATAGTCCAAACTTAAGATAGTGTAAATAAACGTGTTTAATATAATTCTATATTTCAAGTGTGTTTTTATTCGCCAAGTCACCTGCCTAATCTCATACTGCTAACAAATATCAATCTCGTCAGTCTCTCGTGATGTTTAATCGCTAAAGGTTTTGTAAAAATGTCAGCACGTTGATGTTTGGATGGAATCCACAAAATTATTACCATCTTTATGAGTACGTACCTTTGCTTCGACATGATCCTGCTTCATTATGGGCATATGTCTCAACTTTCCACCTCCTGAAGTGTTCGCGTTTACTTCAGCTGCAGCGTTGTGATACTATAACGTCATTGGAAAGAAGTCTGCGTCTACAATTAAACAAAGTGAAATGTTGATAGCCATCACTTTTTGACAAGCTTGACTTAAAGCTACACATTCTGTCTCACACGTCGACAAGGCAACATACGTTTGTTTATGTGCACGCCAAGCTACGGGATCTCCATACAGTCTCACCGAGTATCCGGGTGGTGTCAAAGAACCTTTGCAATCAGCAAAGCTTGCATCTTAACAAGCTTCTAAATAATCTTATTTTTCACTGAATGTCAGTCCATTGCTTCTGGTTCCAGATAGATATCGAAATATTCTTTTTACTCTTGACCAGTCCTTTTCGGTAGGTTTAATATGATGTCTGCTAGTAATGTTGACTGCGTAAAATATATCTGGTCTTATCGTGTTGGCTAAGTAGAGTAAACTACCTACGGTTTCTCAGTAAGGCACATTTTTAAGATTTTATGTTTCAACCAGAGTTTTATTGTCATCTGTTTCTTCCCTGTCTCTTCTAGATTTATTTGTTACATGATTTGTGGCCATTGGTATTTTGCAAGGTTTAGATTTATCAAATCCAAACCGTTTCAGATTTTTTTTAGTGTACATCAAATGTGTTATTTTAATTACTAAATTTTTTCTGTCTTTATTTATTTCAATACCGAGGAAATATTTGGTCTCACCAAGGTCTGTCATTTCAAAATCTTACTGCAGACCCTTTTTAATTTCTTCAAGTTTCAGTCAATTATTGCTTGCCATTAGTATGCTATCTACATATAACACGAGAAGTAAGGATTTTTATTCATTTCTATAGAAGAAAAGAGAAGGTTCACAAGGGTAAGCAGTTAAACCAATTTTTATAGCAGTCTTAGTACGTTTTTTTTGTAAATCGACATGTTCCTCTTCAATAGCCAGCTTCTAGTTGGTCTTGTCGTCCATTTTTATAGCTTCACTGAAGTTAGATCGGTTCATGTATATTTTCGCCAGTAGGGCACATGGTAGTTTATGCGTAATCCTGATAGTTTCGTAACATTGTGCTGTCACATTTTCTTCAAGATACTTATAGCCAAAAGCAATCTATTTATCTAAATCTGTTGCAACTTGAATCCCTGGAAAACTTACCAGTTTTCAAATACCTGTGAATTAATTTTTGCACCTTCTGTGCCTGAGGTGATTTCAGGCATTATGTTGTTTTTCCGAGATTTTTCTCTCCTTTTTTTAACTTGCTTCCCTTCTTCTGTTCTCTTAAATTTTTCTGTATCAGCTTCAGTTAATTCTACCAGCCATTTGTCTTGGTCAATGGGTTTTGAAACTTCGTGCCAATCTTTAATGCTGTTTCTTTTGTATACATCTTTATATACTAACCTCTCTTTAAACCTTATATATCTGCTTTTATAAAATTTACGGGTCTCAGGTTTTAGAACTAAATATCCTGTGAGTATATATCCCACAAGTATGGTTAGTCGACCTGTAAATCCAAATTTTGGTCCTATTTCTCTCTGTACTGTCACACATGCCAGGCAGCCAAATTTTTTTAATTGATTTATGTAAAACTTTCTATTTAAAGCAAATTTTTGAAGTGAAATTTGCATGTCGATTGATTTATGTGGCGTTCTGTTGAATGCATATACTGTGGCTGTCAAACCAAGATCTTACATGTTTTCTGGTAGGCCAGAGTCATACACCTTAGTTCTGGTTTTCTTTTGAATAGTTTGATTCAGCCACTCAGATATACCATTTAACTCTAGTGTGTCTGGACTGGTCAATTGCAAATCAGGGCCCAGAGCAAGTAGAATTTACTGAGAATATCCTGCTGTAAATTCAGGGCCTTGGTCCTTACTTAAGTAGCACACTTTGCATCGTAACCTAGGAGGTTTCGGGTCGTTCTTACAAATTTTTCCAAACATGATCCAGTGTTACTTTTGTATCTCATAGGATACGCCAGAGTCAGTCTCAAAGAATCGTTTATGAAAACAGCTATGAATTTGTAGCCTTTGGAGAAAACCTGTGGGCTTTTTGGTCCTATAAGATCAAAATTTATGATTTCTAATGGTTTCTTTGATCTACTTCTTACCGCTTTAAAAGACAGTTTGTTGATCCGTGAGATTAAATATATGTCATATGTCAGAATAAAATCGTCAAATTTTACATCCCTGATATCTTGAATACCTGGGAAATTTCCTCTGAAACTTCTTGAAATAATTTAGTGAGGCATGACGTAGTCCCACATGCTACAACATGGCTTTGTTGTTTTTGTCAAATTTCTCATAGGTAGTTGTAAAAGGACTCTCATTTACTGATTTTTCTGAGAATTCAAGTTGATTTATGTCATGTAGTTTTTGGTCATGGACCGAACATATGAAATTTATTTCGGTTCTATTTTTGTCTGTCACATCTGTATTAGTCACGTCATGTACTTTATTAATTAAACTTGCTTCCTGACTTTTAGTTTTTTTAGAATTGTCAATACCATGGATTTTTTTCTGTGCTGTTACACTCAATGTCTGATATTTCAACCTCTTATTACTATTATCCGTCCCCAAGAAAGCCAGTATTATTCTACTACTGTCATTATTTTTAGTCTTAACATTGTTCATATTTATGTCTAATTCTGTGTTCCAATAGGGTTTTTTTATACTTCGCTCAAGTAAATTTCATTAGATTTGGGGTCGTATACATCGATTTTTTCATTGTCTAAATATATGGTCAAACCAGACTCCACAAATTTCCTAAGGGATAATAGATTTTAAGCAAGCGTTTCAGCACAGATAACATTGTTCAGTCTTACGACATTGTTATGATTTATAACTACAATCAAACCTTCACTCATTGCTTTTAAAGCTGACACTGGATCTCCATTCGTGCTATTAATAATGGTGGAATTAGTCTCTTTGAATTTATTTAAATGTTATTTAGAATCGACTAAGTGCTCAGTTACTCAAGAATCAGCAATATCATTTACGAAAACTTTTGAATCAGAAGTTAAAACTCGGTTGCTATCGGATAGACGAGAAAACAAAAATAAAACGGTCACATCTTTAGATTTCATTTCACCTTTATTGTTGCCAGGTTTCTTATTAAGGAATTTATTCTTAGAATTATCATTGCCTTTATTATTATCAGTTTTAAGTTTCTTGGGCTTATTGTTGTTATTTAAGTCGTTTTTACGCTGGTTATCATGATTGCTGAAGTTGTAACTGTCTTTTTTATCTGTTTCATTAATATGTTTAAGATCCCAGCTTTTCTTCTATCATTTGATTTATCTCTGTATCCAGATTTATGCTCTATGACTCTTGGAAAGAGCTTGCACCTGTGGCATTGTTTGCTGCCATCAGTCATGAAGATTTATGGGCGTGGGCATCACACCTGTAGCATCGAACCCTTTAATGGTTGCGATCGGTCTCAGCTCTGTTTGTAGTTATCAGTCTCTAAATTGGCCTTTAGATTGCTTGGCAGTTTTCAGCGTCTAGGAAATACTTTTTAAGATCGTTATTATATAGAACTTCTTGAATAATACTTTTTTTACAAATTTAAGTATTTGCATGTACCAGACCAAGCCAACAACGGATATAAAAAAAAATGTCTTACTTTTCATCCCCAGGTCACGTTTTGTTCTGTGTGGTATTGTTAAACTGTCTCAATAAGTCTTCAAAACGATTATGAAACTAAGATGCAGTCTCGCTGGAGGGGTTACATTGGATCATACATAACTTTTTTCTAATTGCGTTCGTCATCAAGTTGGACTCGCTACGTTTGATTTCCTTGATTCTCGTAAAGAATTGTATCTGATCCTGAATATTGATAGTTTTAACGTTATAGTCTTCGCTTATTCTGTTTATTAGGATGTTCCGCATAAGAATTTTGTTTTATTATGTCACTTTTTCTATTCTGTAGGATGGTTATCTTATTGATTCATCAATGGTATAAGCTAGGTCTTTAGCCGGTTACTTAGATATGAATTTGTCAAGAAATAGTTCTAGTCAAGTGTTTTTGTCCTAATTATAGTCATGTCTAATGAATGTATCATTTGTAGTATTTTCAATTCGCAGTTTCTCACGAGCCGAGCTACTAAAAAAATCAGTCGCGCGTACAGTCTCATGTTTGGTTCGGTGAAATTAAAGTTGAAATCCATACCTCGCAATTGTTCATTCGCAGAATAAATATTTAAATTTTTGGTTTTTATCTGATCATTACTATCTCTTGAGTGTCCATTGCCAGACGCGCTCAAGTCTAGTGCATCTAGCTTCCTCATATTTTTGCTGAACATCCTTCTCTGCTTAGTATGCTCCTCGGTTACAGCATTCGATAGCTCATTGAATTTTTGATGAGCTTCTGTTCTAAAGACTACCATTTTTTACCTCCTTTCATAGTAACGTTCAGTCAATCTGTCGACCTTATCATTAAGCTCATCGTATTTGATGCTTAGGACAGGAACATTAAAAACATTTTGATTGACTGAATTGTTTTTGTTTTTGCAATAATTATTCATCACTGTCGAACTTGTAATTAATTTATCCTTATCAGAAAAGTATTGAAAAATAAATAGAGGTGTTATAACCTGGTTTGACTTGACTTATAATAAATTTCTATAGGAAGTGCTCGTATCTTTGACGACTATTGAGCCGGAGAGTCTTCGCTGCTCGGGCTCTCTCTGTCTCAGGACATTCTCAGTCAGTTTAATATCCATTTCTTGTCCCAGCACTAAATATGCTAGCACTAGATATGCTAGCAGTCACATCAACAGTCTCAGCAGCAGTTGCTCCGACAGTCCTAGCAAACGTCTCATTAGCAGTCGCTCTGACAGTCTTACCAACGATCCAAAAAATTGTTTTATTAATAGTCGCAACAATGGTCCCAGCAATCGTCTCAGCAGTTGCTCCGATGGTCTCGTCATTCTTCGTGGATTCAGTGCATTTTTCTGAAAGTACATAAAATTTCGAACAAACTTTTAATTGTCAACCTTAAGAAGGTCAGAGATGAATTTAATTCTACCCAGTTTCAAAAAAATTTTCATTACTTAACTAAATTTCTAAATCTCAAACGCGTTTTTTTCTGAAAGAAATATGAAATTTTATCATATATGGGTTATTCTGCTGTAACTTGCTCAGATCGTGTCCAGTGATCATACTCACGTACCGTAATAAAATTCAACACTTTAAAAATGGTAAATTGTGTTAAATGTTGTCAAATTTAGTTAATATATTATTTTATACCAATATATTGATCCCTTCATTGAAATGATCGATCATTCAAAGACAAATTTTCCATTCCGACCCATTTCCGCGACTCAATTCCACTCATGAAAGCTTTCATCCGTAAAAAATAAGGCTTATATGCCACTTGGGCGTATGAGGATTATATACTTCAGCTGTTGGTGATGAGCTTTGTACTTTAGTCACACTTATATTTGACAAACATGAGTGAGTTTTCAATGCATCAATTTTTTCCGCATATTTGCACCATAACCGTGGTTTTAACAAAAATCAGTTCAAACTAGTCACTTTTTGGATTGGAAATGCTAACCAATGGTCACTAATCAAAGTATAGGACTAAAATGAATAAGTCCTTACGATAGTAGTACCTGAAGTTGTTACTTCTCATATAGCCAAGTTCTTCTTTTTGCGTATTTCACGCGTACAAACATTTCATTCTGTTCCGACCCCCATGGAACAACCTTCCGGTGGGCATGTGTAGGTACGCCAATTAGTTTTTTATTGCATTTGAAGTTAGTAAATAAATTATAGGTGGACAACTCATTTTAATATGTCTATAAGTTGTACGAGTACTACAAACTTTGAAAATTCCATTGCGAATTTTTCCATTCCTATTCTACCTCACCTCAAAGTGCCATTTTTTTCGTTTTAGAGCAATCAATCCCAGCAAAGCTTTTTTTTCATAACTACTGGGCTAAAAGATTAAACACATGTCTTGGGGTTTTGTCCAATGGGCCCTTTTTCGCTACATAAATGCAAAAACGGTGGTGCTGCTTCCAACGTTGGTAGCCAAGTGGTGCACTCTTTGAGGTGGCTTTATCTGGACTTTAAAAAAAGAAATAATACAGTCCTAATGATTAAAACAAAAATCTTAAAATTTTATGCCCCAAATTAAAAAATATATTGATTTCATCAAAAATACTGAATTTTAGCCAAAATCACATCATTAGTGACATTTACGCTCTAATTAAAACAGCTGTAACTTTGAAATGGAGGCACAAAACCAAACAAAATTTTTTTTAATCAATAAGTCTTGATCTCAGCTTTCATTTTAGCCCAGTGGGAATACTCGAACTGTTGAAGGAGCTTAGCTACACGTGCAAGAAAGTGATACAATTTTTCGAAAATCGATAAAAACGGACTGTTATAAAATTTCGAAAAACTTTTGACCAGAAAAATTTTTAGTTGCATCCCTTTACATATTTGTTACCAATGTTGTGTACAGCAAAAATACCATGAAAAAAAATTTTTTTATTAACTTCTTTTTTAAAAAGTTTTTCAAGTAAATCTGAGCAAGTTACGACAGAATCACCCAAGTCAAAACAAGCAGAGCAAGACAAAAGCCTGCAAAACCGCACACAAGTTTCAACAAGACTCCCACCTCACTTAATGGGCTTATCAGACACGATAGCCAGACAAATAGGAAAAACCTTCCCATTATTGCGAGAATGTTGTTTTGATCTTTGAATAAAAAAAACTCCTTTAGCCGTGACTTGGTATCTTTCATGCTCTTTGCCCACTTCGAGCAAATTCACATACAATTTCGACATAACGTTGAAGTGTTGTACGCCCAGGCATTTTTCACCGAAAATTATGGCATTCAGTTACCGGGTAATAAACACACACCATTATACACACACATAGACATGTCCCAGAAAACAACGTCATGCGTGTGCCCACGCGTACCTAGCCAAAAGCAGGCATCGAGCAGTGCACACACATACAAAGGGAAATCTCAGAGACAGACAAACAGAAACAGAGAGAGAGAGAGAGAGAGAGAGAGAGAGAGAGAGAGAGAGAGAGAGATAGGGCCTGCGATAATGACACGAGCCACAGGATGTGCCGGCCGAGTGCGTATAACAAAGCAAGACGTCTCCTGCCTTACACACACCCATCCCGCAACGTCCGCAGCCAGCACGCCAAACACAAGCAAGATAACACCCTCTACCTTCAACCCCCGGCCGCGTCTTTGATTGTTTCCACCAAGTCTCGGCAAATTCCTCGAACATAACACATGTTCTCATGAAAAGTGAAGAAAATAGTAGAAGCAATGAAGGCTTACTCTTAGTTTTTTAACCAATCGCTCTTTCCGGCACCTGTCCCTTGGACGAAAAATTAAGTGGCACCTCGTCCACATCGATGTCCTCGCTATTCGGCACACTTCCAGCCTATCGCTGATTATATCCGCCTCCAGGTGGCTCAGCTCCTCATCAGTAGCCCTTTCACTCATGCTATTGATCTAACCTCTTCACGTACAGTTAAGGTCCCACCAGTCACACACCAGCACCGTCACACGCGAAAAATTAGAGTAAAAAAACGCTACAATTATCGTTCGCGCAGTCAAAGCCTGCCTGAGCCTATTACCTGATAAAAAGTTAACTCATTAACAAGAATTAAATGCCATAAAGATTTATTAGATGCAGTGAATATTATTTTAAGTTACAGTATAACCTATAATAATTTTGCTGAGCCCCCTCCACTCTCCTCCTAATTTTATAACCAAATAACTCTATAACCCAACACAACTTTAAAGATCTCCTAACGAAAGAGTAGAAAGCTAATAAAAAAATTTTACATTTTGTTACAAGTGTTATTATTTTCTTATATATAATAATAAAAAGATAGTTTCAAAAAGTAGGAATACGTAAATAATATTGGACTAGAACACTCTATAAGTATGATATTGTCTCGCACCTTGTTGCCCACGGATTTATGGTGTGACAACAACTCTGCCGGAGCAAGTGCTAAGATAGATGGTATCAAAAGGCTGAGACACATGACCGAGATAAAGGGTCACTACGTTAAGGAATGTGTATCCAGAGGAAAAATAATTGTTAAATGGATTTCATCCAAGGAATAACTAGCAGATATCTTTACAAAACCCCTGCCGTTTGAACTGCATGAAAGACTAACGAAAGAAATTTTGAATGTTAATTAGCGTAAAATGCATGATAATTAAATTTGAACTTGAGATAGTAAAATTAGTAAATTAATAATAGATAGATAATGATGGTAGACATGCTGATTAATGTATTTTCTGTGTATGTTTTAGCTCGTCGGAATCAACCACAATGAGTGATCCAGAAGCCCACGTGCTCCACATCATTGGCTGAT
>NW_019379510.1:157759-172495 GCF_000648655.2 Copidosoma floridanum | reverse complement strand
TTTTTTTTTTTTTTTTTTTTTTTTTTTTTTTTTTTTTTTTTTTTTTTTTTTTTTGCTTCGTGGTCATAGATGTCGAGGGTCAAGGGCTTACTGCTTAAGCCTATTTATAGTATTGATACTAGTGTCTGTCTTTTTGCTAATCCTACTATAAATTTTATCATTGCTACAGATATTCTCATTGTTATTTTTATTACATACAAAATTTTTCACGCTTTTTTTCTCTTTTGAGTTATACTTCTATAGGCGCCTTATGCGCGAGAATTACTTACCAAATGCAGATTTTGATATTAAGAAAAAGTGTGACGGAAATTGATTTCGCTTGACTCTCCCCCTTCGCCTTGTCCCCTATGACGCGGTATTTTTTTTTTTTTTTCAAAATCAAATATCTGAAGAACGAACTAAGACACAATGATGATTTTTGTTGAAGCATACTTGTGAGTTAATGTGAAATACGAAAAAAAACTCAAAAAAGTGTTGTATACCTTTCTAACCTCCAAATTTCACGAAAAACACAATTCTTTTCAAAAAAACCTACAAAAATGTTTTAAATTTAACCCAATTCTCTCTTTAGTCTGCGTAAAGCTGTTTGAAATGAGACTCTAGGATGTTAGTGATTATATTATCTAAATATGAGTACCTTTTAATGCTTAACATAACCTTAAAACAGCAAGAATCGAAGTATTTTAATTTATTTTTCTTAAATCAGAACATATTAAGATAAAATGATAATTTTTGTTGGAGCATACTCGTAAGTTATGGTGGAATTCAGGAAAAACGTTTTTTTTTAAATTTGTGTTTTTTGTGTAGTTCAAAGGTTAGAAAGATATACAATACTTCTATAAATATTTTTTCCATATCCCACATTGACTTAGGAGCATGCTCTATTGAAAATTATCATTCAAACTTAATCCGTTATGATTTACAAAAAAAAAAAAACATCTACTTTTACTGTTTTAAGGTTATGTTAAGCTTTAAAAAGTACTTTTATTTGGATAATATAGTCACTAACATTCTAAAGTCTTATATTAAATAGCTTAATGCAGACTGCAGATAGAATTGGGTTAGATTTAAAACATTCTTATACGTTTTTTTGAAATAATCTTGTTATTTGTAAAGTTTGGAGGTTAGAGAAAGAAAAACACTTTTGTAATTATTTTTTCCGCTTTCCACACTAATTTACGAGTATGCTCCAATAAAAATTATCATTCTATCTTGATTCGTTCTTTAGATATTTGATTTTGAAAAAAAAATCATAATACCCCGCTGTGTGACGTACTTTCGATTTCCTCTACACCACATGACGCCAAATCACATTACATCAACACATCACACATTTTCAATTTCATGAATTTTATTTTTTTTGCTTTTAACCAATTCTAAAAAAAAAAAAAAAAAAAAAAAAAATAGTTTCTAAGAAGATTTGAACCTTCAACTATGTGCACGCTAGTCGAGGCCCTCACTGACTCTGCTACAAACAGTTCCAATATAGAGAATTCTATTCAAGCATGTAATGGTTTGATTCGTAGCTAATTTTTTTTGTAAATTTTTATCATATGTTTATTAATTCATTTGATTTGATTATAAATTAAAATAATAAATAAAACAGAATAATTTTTTAAATATATTTTTCAGGATGCGTGAAAATAAGTACATCTAAGCAGATCACCTTTCCAATGTGTAAATGAATATTAATTCCTATTTATTTAATTTGTTACTTTTATAGTGAATAAACAATGGTTTACACAATTTTTCGTATTTTTCAAAATTTTTAAAAATTAAAAAAAAACTTGTTTGAACTGTACAAATACAATAATTAGTTCTTACTATTTTTTATTCCTTTACAGTTTATTATTCGTCGTTAAAGTGATTTTTTGACTCAAGAACGTTCTTTACATGGTTAGTAGAAAAAAAGTTCAAAGAAGTGAGAGGAACGCTAATTTATGCAGTAAAGCTAGCATTTGTTTTTCTTATGCGAATGTACTCACATGCATACTTTTACGCACACTTAATTCCCTCTTTCAAAATTCATTTAAAAACCAACTTGTGAGCCTATTTGAAATTTCAATAGGTTTATCTACAAGTAATCTTTTGTACCGAAAAATTGGAAGAATCCTACAAATCATATACATGCCATTTTACTTTTTTTTAATAAGGTTACATGTTAAACATCAATTTTTTGAAATGTAACACATATAAAATACTAGTACAGTCAAACAAGCTGCGAATTTTGTGGGTATTTCAGTATACGTTTGACGTTTGAATAATATCTGTCAAGAAAACCTATGTGCAATGAACGTCCTGAAAGGACGTTTACTGGTATGTAATACTACCCTATGAAAGAAAGCTATACTACAGGATGGTTTTTCGTAATTTTCTTTGTACAATTATATTTGTGGTATCGAATTTGGACTAGAAATCAGTGTGAGATCGTATATGATAGATGTGAGCGTGGTGTTACAAATGTAATCAGCGTATAGGTGGTTGTAAGTTGTTTTGAAACCATCGGAAGATTCGATGAAAATGCAGTCTTGTACTGGCCCGCTTATGTATTATTTTTACTACATTGTTCCGTAACATATTTTTGATAATCGTCAACTCATTAAATAATAATTGAAATCTTACTCAATCAACGTAGGGATACTCATTTCCACGATAATTGCACCACCTTCGTACACAATAGTGTTTCATTCATTTTTATACTCAAAATCATATTGTTTGCCATTTTATTTTATGGAAGTATAACTTCATACTTGGATACCCAAGCACCTACTATCCACTGATTTTTTTATTATCTTGCTAATTGTAAACTACCTATATGTTACGGTACCCTGAGCTTTGAAAATATTTCGGTGATGAAAATATATTTACTACTATATTCAAGTTAAAAAAAAATTCACAATTTCGCTCTCTTTTTGCGTGTATATTTTATTGCGGTAATAACAATATAAGCAATAGTAACTAATAAGTGTTTTATGGTTGATGTCGAGGATGCGCTCGTCAAGGTCTACTGTGTTCAGCTCAATTTATTATTATCATTGTTATTTTTATTACTACTATGATTGTTATTGTTTAAACATATTTATGCTACTATAAGTATGATTTTATAACTATAGATATCCCCCTCTTTTCCCATTATTGCTATTGATATTTTAAGTTAACCCATCGGAACCGAGCGATGTTGTTCTCTAATGTTGTCTTTGTTACCATTCATTGTCTGTTGCACCAGTCGTTATCGGTAAACAATTTGTAACACTAGTGAAAGGGGCCCCCGCCATTTTTAAAAATCTGAACTGTTCTGTAGCTGTTCCTCATAATATTTCCACCACCATTCACGCGGAATCGTTCTAATCTGACAGCTCTTCTTATATAAAGTGCTATCTCGTATTCGTATGTTTAGTGATACGCGCCACTGTGATGTTTTCTTATTTCGTACATTCTACTCTATTCCCACGGATATAATTTTGTTTTTGAAACATTTTAAGAACCGCAGTAGAGAGAGAGTGAGGGGCAAGAAAAGAGAATTGTTGGTTGTACGGCTATGCATCGTCTTTGTTAACGTTTTATCTTCATTTTTTTTTCTATATCTACGCTCATGCACATATATATACTTGAAAGGTGGTTTACTCGAATATGACGCGACCCAATGCATTATACCATTCAAGAATTGTGTGCTTATATTCAGCTGCGAGTATGACACTCATTTTACAGATGTCTATTTTCTATCTTATGTTCTGGCATATGCTATTCAGTATACATATATATCTTTTCTTTACTATCCTACTACGGTTACGCTTCCTTTGTTCTGGCATGCTTAATTTTTTCTTACTCTGTCGTTATTATTTTTTTTAATTTATTGTTTTTTTTTTCCTATTTTGTTTTTTTTTCTTTTATATTTTCTTATTTTGTTTGGTAGTTGAATAATTACATTTTTTTTTTTATATTAATTCATGTTCAGAGAATTGCCAATCTTATGCCAGAGTCTGAGTTGACGTTTATTGGTCTAGTCCGATTTCCTGTTTGTAAAATCCTCATGATCTCTTCCTTCCATTTTTGTGTATCATACATGGAAAGGGCATTATGATGGAGCCTTATTTATTTCGATGATTTGACGGCACTGGCGCCTATTTACTGCAATTATTGTTTTTCAGTTCCTTCTCTTCCTTTTTATAAGCTTAAGTTGCGGCTGTTCGTTGATTCGTCCACTTTATTTTGCGTGCCGTTGCCACTATGTTTGCCCGAGTGTGTTGTGTCCAGATAATCCGTTACGTTTTTTTTTTTTTTTAGTGGATTTCAATGCGTTACTTGCTTTGTCTTCTACTGGATAGTAGCGTCAGCTAAGGGAGTTCACTGCGCAGTCTGTATGTCTCTACCAGATTACGAGAATCGCTTTCGATTGCTCCAGGTCCGTACCTAGGGAAGGATCCTTATGAAATCGTTAGAGATATTGGGGTGCTCATAGGTAAACTCCTCGAAAAAAAGGAGTGGTCTCTCCACGCCGTGGATGTGATTGCTTTAGGGGATCATGGTGTCCAGTAATAACGACAGTAAGTTTGCGTTACAGAAGATCTGATCAATTTTATTTTTAAACTTCTCTCTGCTTTTCGATTTTTTTTTTCGTCTGTTCACCTCTGCCTGTTTTATGCTTACAGCCTAATTTTTGTCATGTTTACACGTGTTATATAATTTTTCGTTGGTTCTTGTGCCTCACTTTTTTTGGTAATGCTACCTGTTTATCATCTTGTTGTTATTTTTATTATTATTGTTATCATTGCTTTTATTATTATTATTATTATTATTATTATTTACATTATTCTTATGATTATTATTATTCTTATTATACATTTTTTTTGTTACATTTTTCGTCAGAGAGTGTCACGCATGAATCTTGTATGCTTTATGTTTTGTTACCGTATCGTTCGTATGTTATTGTTATATTCCTTCACCTTTACCAGTGTTTATATATGTGCTTCCGTTTTTTTATGGTCCTAACGTTATTGTTTATTTACCTGCTTCTGTCAATGCATAATTTTTTTTGCGACGCGTCTCTGGGCCACGAAAAAAGAAAATCTTTTTTTGTACGTAGTTTATCCATGTTGTTTATGTAGAAGGTAGGGAGGAGAGTGTTAACTGTCTGAATGTCTGTAAGTTACGCAGTTGTAAGTTATTTTATATTTTCTTTCTGTATAGTTTGTTGTTCTTTCTCGGCTCGTCTAAGGAACGCTAAATAAAGAAAAAGAACGGTTTTCCCTATACATTTATACTCTTATGATTCAGTGTATCCTGTCTCTCTACACAATACTACATGTGTATACTAGCTTTATTATTCTCATATTCTGTTTTACTTTTACCATTATTATTTTCATTACTGTCATTATTATTTTTATTTTTATTATTATTATTATTGTTGTTGTTATTATAATTATTATTATTATTGTTACTATTGTTTTTATTATTATTATTACGATTATTTTTATTATTATTATTATTGTTGTTGTTATTATAATTATTATTATTATTGTTACTATTGTTTTTATTATTATTATTACGATTATTTTTATTATTATTATTGTTAATATTATTATTATTATGGTTACAACTATTGTCATTTTATTGTCGTCAGTTACTGGTTTGCAGTTGCTTTAAAGGTCTGGTGGTGATAGTGGTGGTTCAGATGAGGGCCTTATGCACTTTTCGTTAATATTATCACTTTCTTGCTCTCTCTCATTTTTTTTTTTTCCTTTTATGTGCTGTATGAGTTCTAGTATAAAATTTCTCTTCTTTATAAATGGTGTGCTCATTGTTTTCACCTCTTTTTCCATATTTTTCTCTTTGGGCATCTATGCTAGCTTATTGTCCCTTGATCCTTGCGACAAAATTTCCTCTTCGTTGTTTGCTGCTGCAAGAGTATCTTTTTCTGTCTTATCTTCTGGTATCCTTTCAGGTATTTTCCATTTTGATCCTGTATTTCTATCACTGTAGCTGCTGATACTTAATATGTGTTCGCTTTTTCAAGTTTTCTGGATTTTTTTAAAATTATTTTCTCGTCTGACTCGTCTGAGTCAGATGTTTCTACTTTGTTTATTTTTATTTGCTATAATAACTTCGCCCAATATTCTTGGACAAAGGTATGTTACTTTGTAGTTATAAGGCGCTAGTATCCTGAAATCTGTATTGTATTATGGCTTCGTTTTCAGCGCTCTCTTATAACCCCTGTCGTTAAATAGGAAGTAGTGCCGTGTCCGAGTTGTATAAGGTTATTATGCTACAATATGTTTTTTGCACACGGCTGCTGTAAACTTCTACTTGTTCGCCTCTGTATTGGTTAATTACTTTTGATTTTGCCAATAATGTATCGATGCTACCGATACTACTGTATTTATTTTTTAGTTCTACTAAAAATTCGTCTACGGAGAAGAACTGTGCTAGTCATGGTATAAATTCATCGGCCTTGTCTTCAAATTTAGTTGCCAGCGAACCTATACAAATTTTTCGTACAAAGGGCCTACAGTCCATGACACCATTTTTACCAATTGTTTGAATTGAGATAACTTGATAGGATCACCGTCAAATATTGGCACGTTTGTTGCTAAGTGACTAAGTGACAAAAATGCGTACTGAATTGGGCGTTCGTAATTAAAATTTCCGGTATAATGTGGGGGTACTACAGATTGGTCTTAGGCGTTGAAGTAATTTTTATATTTCCAACCTGACTCGAACTCTTCTGCAGAATAAAGTTATACCAGAGTGTTTTTTTAAAATAATTATTATTGTCGTGGCTTGCATGGCGAGAAACGATATCGCTCCCAATTACATGTTCGCCTTGAACTACCGGGATTCGCGTTTGTATTTGACGCAATGTAGCCTCCCTCCAAGTCTGTCGTAACGGTGGATGTCTTGATTGTGTAAATGTAGGTGTTATTTGATTCGTATTGTGTTGTACAGCCCGTATAGCTGCTTCGTGTTCGTAGATATCGTGTAGGTCTGTGTAATGTTTGACTAGCGCTATGATACTAGCTTGATTAGTGAATGATCGATTCATTTTATTCGTAGTATTTTCATGCTTGGCGAAGGAAGTTGATTTTTCAAATAAGCGGGGTCTATGTGTTTCTGTATGGGGTGAGAAGTCAGCTTTGTTATCGCTTATATCTTGCCTACGGAATAACTGTCCACGTCTTGTATTCGGCGTTAATTTTCTTAACATTTTCATCATCAAAAGTTTTTGTTTTTTTTCTGGCTTTCTGCCATCTGCCCATGCTTCTGGGTCATCTTCTAGGTTAATTTGTATTACCTCGTCGTCTGTGTAATTCAGTCCTGGTTCGTATACATTCTACTTTTTCTATTTTTACCAACTATTGTAATTTCAACAAGCTCAGCGAAGCCAAATCAAAATTTTATCTTTCATAGTTTATAAATAGGAATAAGTTATAATAATAATAATAATACTGATAATAATCATGGTGTCCAGTAATAACGNAAGAATCAGTGTGCTAAATTTCAGCAAAATCGGTTCAGTATTTTTCGCAATTAGCGATTACAACGGTTTTAGCGACTTTGCTTTATATATTAGTAAGATGATAAAAGTTACAATTATTATGATAATAATGATAATAACAAACTCATTGTGATAACTTAATTGATAATAACGATTTTTGTGTTAATAATATAAATGATCATAATGATTATGATAATTATCATCGTAACGATAAAAATAAGAATAATAACAACGATGATGATAACAAGAGTAATGATGATGATGACAATGACGATGACGATGACATAAGTGATAATGACAATCATTATGGAAATGATTTTGATATTGATGATGATACTAATAATGATGGTAACAATAATAATAATGATAAGAATAAATAATTTTTTAAAGGTAAGGATAATGATGATAATCGTAAAAATAATAATGACAATAATAATAATAACCAGGATTATGTCGAAAACGGAAGTGATAACGTATAAAATGATAATATCAAAATAATTATTATGATAACAACAATAATAATAGTGATGATATTAATAACAACGATAATAACGACAACAAACGTGATAATAATAAGCCAAATAATAATAATAATGATAATTATAATACTAATAATAAAAGTAAAAACAGTAAGAACAATGCAAAGAGAAATCATTTTGCTGTTGATACTAGTGGTGCTTATAAAAACTATAACAGTAGTAACAATGTCGATGTTAATACTAAAGATACGGAGAAGAACGATGATAATAATTATATTAGCAGTTATTAAGAAAATAATAATAATAATGGTAAGTATAATATTAATGACAAAGACGGTGGTAATAACATTAATGACAATAATAATAATAATGATGACAATAATGACGATAAATACGATTTAATAATGATAACAAAGACAATAATGACAACCATAATTATCATGATGATAATAATACTACAATAATATTAAAAATGATATAATTAATAATAATGATGACGATCATTATAAAATAATGATAAAAACGATAGTGGTAATCATGTTGATCTTGGCTAAATCGATAATATCCATAATGAAACTATTATTGTTAATAACTATGATACTACAGATAATAATGAGGATAATAATATAAATAAGGATGGTATGGATAGAAATAATGATTACTAGCAGCCCCCCGTCTCGGCTTCGCCCGAGACTTACTACATAAAACACCTAAGTGTGTTGACATGTAATGTGAAACATTTTCAGTTAGAAATTTTAAACACATTCCTGACACATCTCAGAACAAAAATCTTCTTATTAAAAACATGTTTTTTCGGAATTTATATAGTTTATTTGGTCAAATGATAAGGTGTAAGAATTAAAAAAATATAATTATGCTGAAAAGTATCGTGCGTTCTTTAAGCCATAAAATAATCGGTGGCCATAAGGAGCCGTTGATTTGCAGTTTCTCTCGTGTAATTCACGAAAAGGACTATTTTTTGAGCCTGTTAAAATTTTAAACTCCCAAAAAATTCATATTAAAAAAAAATTTTTTCTCTCTTATCTCACAACTATGTTAGCAGAGCAACAAAGTCCAGGACCTTAAACCCTACATTTTTTATAGCCACAAAAACGCAAATACATTTTCTACTCATTAAAAAATCTGAAGTAGGATCTTTAAAGATTTCAAAGATTGCTGTGAGGGTACAATGAAAAGGTGATCTCTCACGTAATGGATTCTTTATTTGTCGATTTTAACGATGCTGTTCCAATCTTAATGAATTTTCGGCGTCAGTTTCTTGACGCCTAAGTAAAATTGTATTTATTAGATACATTTCAAATTTTTCTTCCGATTCACCCTCTTGCGACTTTTGGCATGCTTAAAATTTTTGTGACCCCTAAAGGCTGTTTTCTGACAACTTTTTTAAGTTCTAATATACTTGTTGGCGAGGTCGTTTGACTTATGATTACCCTAACAAAGACCAGTGAGCTTCTTGAGTAAACTCTTTCTCGACTGAAGTTTACAGCAATTGTGGCTGCCTGGAAACCTCAGGGTGATCTTTTCTGGCCTGCTGTTGAAGGCCCAGACTGATTGGGAGAAAAATTACAAAGCCCGAAGCTTTGGGGCTAGTTATAGTGCTCTTTCCCAACGTCTCCTGGTATAAAGTCGAAGACGTTGGTGTCTAAAGCACCTTTTTTTTTTGCAGATTCAGTTGTTAAGGTGATCTTAGATGGGGAGATTGGTTAGTGATACTTGTCCAGTGAAGGCTATCCCGTTGGCTCAAGTTTTTTTTTCTTCATAGCTGTTATAGGTTTGCCCAGCGCAAACCTTGGAGAGGATCAGTGATTCCTGGTTTAATGCTTAAATCGAGAGGGTAATACATATAGGGTCGTCTGTCACCGGGTTTTCCAGCCTTGTGAAGAACAACTCGGCAGGTGACGTCTGCCAGTGAATGGCTGACTTGGTTTAATAGTGCCCGTCTTTAGTTAATATAGTCTGTTAGTCGACGAATCACTTCCAGAAATGGTAGTAAAAATGTATTTGTTGGCAGGGTAGTTTACACTTAGGTGGCCCCTGAAAAGAACCGATAAGATTGATGGTTAAGTAGGGAACGTAAATATTTATAATGGCCCTAAAAAGCGCGAGTGGTAAAACTCCCTGGCTATTTTTTATTATTATTCCTGATGATGAAGAGCTGGCTACATGTTGCTTGATTCTTTTCCTGGGAGTCTCTATGTATGGAGACTGATATAAAGGGATGTACGCTGCTGACCAAAATATATCTCGTCTTCGGGTCATTCCCCGGATAACTGACCGCTCAGCGTTAGACGGGAATATGTGGGTAAGCGCGTTGGGAACGCGACGACTAAGAAGGTAGCCGTTGTTGCTGCCCGTGTCCCTCAGAGCTGTTTTTCCTGGCTTATATTTGTAGCCAAAAATTCTCTGACTGCACCAGGTGGGATGGTAGGGCTGCCACACAACTCTGAAGAGTTGGAACAGATTGTGCTCTGGCTAGATATGTCTCCTGGTATTGTGCCAGAATCGTCATCGGTTAGAATAACTTTTTTTTTGATTGCACTCGTCGAGATTAAGGGTGATTGGAGACCTAGATCCCTTCCCTCTTAGAGAAAAGTGTCGTCCGTAACTGGAATATCCAGCTGCCAGACTATCATCTACATTCTCAATGCAGCTCGTTGAACTGTCGAAGTACGACTGCATCAGATATTTATACGCTCCGGTGTATTATAACCACACTTATTTAATTGTGTTGCAGGTAGCCTTGATTTTATGTCGACGCCACCTAGCGGATTTTACTGAACTAAAGTGAATAGCTGGCGTATTTTTGCAAGACTTTGAGCTCATTTATAGCTATTGTTATTAAATTTTTTAAGATAAAAACTATACTAAAACCATCTAGGAAGTATCATGAATCAGTGTGCTAAATTTCAGCAAAATCGGTTCAGTATTTTTCGCAATTAGCGATTACAACGGTTTTAGCGACTTTGCTTTATATATTAGTAAGATGATAAAAGTTACAATTATTATGATAATAATGATAATAACAAACTCATTGTGATAACTTAATTGATAATAACGATTTTTGTGTTAATAATATAAATGATCATAATGATTATGATAATTATCATCGTAACGATAAAAATAAGAATAATAACAACGATGATGATAACAAGAGTAATGATGATGATGACAATGACGATGACGATGACATAAGTGATAATGACAATCATTATGGAAATGATTTTGATATTGATGATGATACTAATAATGATGGTAACAATAATAATAATGATAAGAATAAATAATTTTTTAAAGGTAAGGATAATGATGATAATCGTAAAAATAATAATGACAATAATAATAATAACCAGGATTATGTCGAAAACGGAAGTGATAACGTATAAAATGATAATGAAGACAATAATAAAAATACTGATAATGATAAAGTATAATAATTATAGTAATCATAGTTATATCGATAATGATAACAATGATGACGATACAAATGATAGTTAACAGTGTTACTTAGTCTATTAAAGAGTTAGGATTCGTTAAAATAGACGAAAAAAGGGTAACGCATAAAGTCAGAAGTCTAAATTCTATTGAGAAGAAGGCTGACATCAAACTTACATTAAGTAGAATATCTAGTTCCTCACCACTGATGAGAACAGTAATGCTTCTAGGAGCGGAATAATTGAGGTCAAAAGATAGCTTTAGGAAATACTGAGAACTGATGTCAGATCTAAAGAATAGTCGAAGAGGTTGTTAATAGATTAAAAAAGCTGCCAAGTGGAGAGACGGATTGAAGTCCTCAGATGCTACTAGTGTCTGGGGTATGGACACAAAGCCTAAAACTGTAACAACGAGGATCGGTTAAAGCTATGCATCCGATGTACTAGCTGCAATGCCCAAAAGAAAGGTTTCAAGAGGAAGACCTGATGTTTTTCTTACAGACCAGAAGGTGCCAAAGATAAAGCAGATATCTGCAGTTGCTCAAAATTAAAAAAGGTACTAGAAAAGGCCATAAGCACGGTGCCTACTTGACGCAGGTAAAATTTAAAACGATAAAAACTAAATAATTAATGCAGACCCAAGCTACATTGACTTGTCCAAGTTATCAGCTAGAGAAAGCAACAAACATCAATTTTTCCACGAAACAACAGTCAACTAGAAGTCAAAAAGAGAAGGGAACATGACATCGGTGACGAACCTCCAATACAAGATCACGTTAGTAGTTAACACACCGTAGCCCAAGCTTGAAGTAATAATACAAATACAGATTCCAACCAGGGCGTTGCAGGAGATAGGTCTTGCCAAATTGGTCGGTATTCACGAAAAATATTGTTAAGAGAAGAGAGCACTTTTAGGCTGACTGCAAATTCTACACAGTAGAAAGGTCAATACCTCCTCGTGTCATAAACAAAGGCATTCTTGACGACCATGAATAAGAAGAAAAAAAAATTAATAATATTTACATAAATNTAAAAAAAAGAAATAGCGATGATGTGAAAAAGATAATGATTTTGATAAAGATTTTAATCATTACAATAAAAATATTGAAAATAATGATAGGAACAGTAATAGTGATGATAATAATGAGAAAAGAAAATATGTTGTTAACGTGATTATCTATGATAATCTTAGTAATGATGACGATAATAGTGATATTTATAATTATGATACAATCAATAGTAAGAATGACAATGAAGGTGGATAAAGGGTTATTAGTCACCGGGTTTTCCAGCCTTGTGAAGAACAACTCGGCAGGTGACGTCTGCCAGTGAATGGCTGACTTGGTTTAATAGTGCCCGTCTTTAGTTAATATAGTCTGTTAGTCGACGAATCACTTCCAGAAATGGTAGTAAAAATGTATTTGTTGGCAGGGTAGTTTACACTTAGGTGGCCCCTGAAAAGAACCGATAAGATTGATGGTTAAGTAGGGAACGTAAATATTTATAATGGCCCTAAAAAGCGCGAGTGGTAAAACTCCCTGGCTATTTTTTATTATTATTCCTGATGATGAAGAGCTGGCTACATGTTGCTTGATTCTTTTCCTGGGAGTCTCTATGTATGGAGACTGATATAAAGGGATGTACGCTGCTGACCAAAATATATCTCGTCTTCGGGTCATTCCCCGGATAACTGACCGCTCAGCGTTAGACGGGAATATGTGGGTAAGCGCGTTGGGAACGCGACGACTAAGAAGGTAGCCGTTGTTGCTGCCCGTGTCCCTCAGAGCTGTTTTTCCTGGCTTATATTTGTAGCCAAAAATTCTCTGACTGCACCAGGTGGGATGGTAGGGCTGCCACACAACTCTGAAGAGTTGGAACAGATTGTGCTCTGGCTAGATATGTCTCCTGGTATTGTGCCAGAATCGTCATCGGTTAGAATAACTTTTTTTTTGATTGCACTCGTCGAGATTAAGGGTGATTGGAGACCTAGATCCCTTCCCTCTTAGAGAAAAGTGTCGTCCGTAACTGGAATATCCAGCTGCCAGACTATCATCTACATTCTCAATGCAGCTCGTTGAACTGTCGAAGTACGACTGCATCAGATATTTATACGCTCCGGTGTATTATAACCACACTTATTTAATTGTGTTGCAGGTAGCCTTGATTTTATGTCGACGCCACCTAGCGGATTTTACTGAACTAAAGTGAATAGCTGGCGTATTTTTGCAAGACTTTGAGCTCATTTATAGCTATTGTTATTAAACTTTTTAAGATAAAAACTATACTAAAACCATCTAGAAAGTGTAATGAATCAGTGTGCAAAATTTCAGCAAAATCGGTTCAGTAGTTTTCGCGGTTAGCGATTACAACGGTCTTAGCGACTTTGCTTTACGTATTAGTATGATATACATATATCACTGGAGTATCAGGTAGTTAATAATGAATTATTGTACAGAGATAAATATCGTACTTCTTTTAATGATACGCTTAGTAAAACACATACTGTACGTATAGAAAATAATTATGATGTTATTGATAACGAATTTGACACTAGATTAGTTACCGAGAAAAATAGTATTAAAAGTTATTAAAATTTTCTGTCCTTGTTAGTACCCCTGTCATGCTCGAGGAAGTACTTGCAAGTAGAAGTCTCTGTTTATCGTATTTACAAAAAAGCAATGAAAAACAGCTTGAGAAGAAGTTAACATAAATAAGTAAGTCAAGGGCTATGATGTATAATTATTTATTGATATACTTATATACTACAAGACTTCATCTAGTATTCATACAGGTAGGCCTTTTTCATGGCTTTTTTTTTAAATATTTTGCGCATGTAGAAAATGATGAATTAATATTAGAATTAGTATCATTTTTGCATCATTTAAAAAAATGTTTTACTCTGTGAACATTATAATTTTAAAATAATAAAATTTGGCCATGATGCAAAGTTTACCCGGGGTCTTCCAATTGTGTTTATTCAAACTCCATATTAACCCGTCTTTAATAAAGAGCCAACGAAATTTGCGCATGGGCACAACTACGCACAGTAAACAGGTATCCAAAAAGAGAAAGAGAGACAGAGAAATTAATGCATCTAATCGTATGTACCTATGTGTAGGTTGGTAGTATAGATATACTCTCTGCCGTGTATTATTTTTCTCTCTTGTTTTCGTTGTTTATATGTTAATGAACAAAAAAAATATTAACATAATTTGCTTTTTTCTAATCTATGATATTCACTGATACAAATACATATTTATAAGTAAACTGTCTTTTTAATATAAAAATATAAAGTAAAGATTATTTAGAGTCA
>NW_019379510.1:123736-156259 GCF_000648655.2 Copidosoma floridanum | reverse complement strand
AGATTTCAAAAATGACATTTGTATTAATAATAATAGTAATAATGATAAAGTAAATGATAATTATACAGACAATAACGTTAATAATAGTCATAAAAATTACAAACACATTAATAGAATGCCGATATCAATTATAAAAATGCTTACAAGAATAACTGTTTTATTGATAAAAATGTCTACAGTAATAATAATGTAATGATGATTAGAAAAGTGATAATGATGGTTATGATAACAATGATAATAAAAACAGTAAAAACAATCATGAATATTATAATTATAAAATTAATTATTGTGATTTTAATCCTAATAATGATGTTAATAATAATCATGAGAATGGTTATGATGTTCGACGATGACAATGATGACGACGACGAGGATGACGACGATGTTGATAATAATGTTTATGATAATCATGATGATGATAATAATGTTAAGGAATATCATATTGACGATGGTAATAATAATTGTTCTAAGTACATTAATAATCTTGATGACAGTTTTAATTACAATGTTAACAAATATTACTTACAATAGCTGTAATAATAATAATAATTATTATGTTAATTATAATGACTGTCATAATGACAGCTACAACAATTTAATAAATTATGATAATGATGATACTATTGATGATGACGACGACGATAATGATGATGATGATGATAATGTAATTCTTGCTTGTATAAACTTACCGTAGTTTCGGTTGTATTTTTGGAAGAGAAGCCTGAAAAGAAATGTTGTTTTATTGGTAAAAAAAAAATACTTTTTTTTTATCTTGCTGAATTAAAATTTTGCATTTTGTTACTCAAAGTTTTTGGGAACGTTTTTGCATGGTATTGGATAAGGGTATGGTTATCGGATCTTCAATGTAAAACAGCATAGATGATTCTTTGTAAGATGGTTTACAATTTGGTCAAGTTCTTTGACTTAAAAGTTTGTCTTGTTTGCTGATCTTTTTTATGGAGGTAACTGAATTTTTTTTGATAGAAAAGTTATACGGTCTTTTGTTCTGTTCTTTTTTCTTAACACATTTCAACTATCATTTTATCTAGCATTTTTGTATGTCAAGAACGGATGTTATAAGGGTCATACAATATTTATTAGTAATTATGAACTAATAAAATAAAACTTTTTATCTGTTTTAAATAAGTTAACAGTAACAGTACTTGTATTGATTTTTGACTGTTCTTTTGATCGAAATTTCGAGTCAAGTTGCATCTTGTTCTTTAGAAAATAATGGCAAGTGTTTTGGTATTGTTTTGGATCATAATTTTGGCATGGCTCCCGCTTGTAGGACTTAAAAGGGATTTGTTAATAGTAAGGATAGCTTGGAGGTGTAGATAATACACTTAAGGGTAGTACGATTTATGAAAAGGGGATGATGGAAAATTCAGAGTAAAAGACTAAACCACCTTGTGGTCCAGCGTGTTTTGTCCCAGAGCTGTTCGTGTGCTTTCTAGTAAAGCATATTCAACAGCTCCTTACCTTAGACATCTGTCTTGGTCGTCTCTATAAAATTTTTGTTGTTAAAAACTTGGCTGCGTAACGGCACGCTGGTCTGAACGTGACTTGGCCTGACTTGACTTGACTACTCCTAAGCCATTGCCAATTTTCATCCGCACAAGTTTTTAATATGCATAGGGATGCAGCATAAAAATATCTAAAACAATGTCTGCGCATGGCTCATAACAATTTTGCTTGGTATACCTATACATATAATGCATACACACATACACACACGCACCTACGCCCACATACACACACACACACACACATATATATATATATACTTGGTCGGCCGATCGCGCGCGCGACCTTTGCCGATCGAAGCGACTCNTATATAATAGTGGGGCTCCGCGTGCCAACCACTCAATTTTAGAATCAAGTATTTCATTTTTTTAGTTGCTTTTTGAAATTAAAAAAAAGAAACAATTTTTGTAAAGTCATTCGAGAGTTAAAATAGAAAGAAGTGTAAATTAATAAAAGATGGTTGCTGTATGCTAACTGGCCTGAAAAGCAAAATAAGTCAGTCAGAACAAAATAATTTTATTTTAAATCCTTTTGATTTTATTAGGTACTAAATGACAATTCATAAATTTTATTATTTAATAAATATTTTTTCATATCAGTAATGACATGCATCAGACGACAAATTTATAGTCATACCCGATTTGGATGCAGGCTGTATATAGAAGTTTTCTCACAGCTCGAAAAAAATGAATTAACGCATTGATACTCGCCTACTCTCTATATCTTTTTACAGCAAGGAAAAGTAGGGGCGGGGGGCAGTGGAGCATTGCTGCTCGCTCTTTTTATCTCTCTTTCAAGCAAGGAGAAGTAGAGAGCCGGAAGTTTTTTCTCTTGACCCCTCCACACTTCATTTATCCGTATATACTGCCACCGAAAGACGAATTTTTGGGTGAGGTAATAAGAAAAACATATTACAGCATAGATCATGCTATTTGCAAGGGTGTTGATAAATTTGTTGATGATATTTATATAAATTTTGCAATTGAATTTCTAAGCAATATGCGTGAGGGCTTACCACCACAACAGCTTAATTTGAACATGGTACGAAATTTAAGTATAGTTGATGGCTTATGTAACGGTACAAAATTATAAATTACAAAATTACTTGAATAGAATATTAAAACAAATTTTTTAGCTGAAGAAAATTAAAAAAAACATTTTTTATACTAAAAATAACTCTTAATGCAACACATTTATCATCATAACCTTTTATTTTATACAGAAAACAATTTCTTTTAGTATTAGCATTTTCAATGTTTATCAATAAATCCCAAGGTTGAAGTTTTGATAATATTGGATTATATTTGAAAAACCCACTATTTTCGCATGGTCAACTATATGTCACGTTATCAAGATGCAAGAATAAAAATGGAATTTACACTAAAATAGAACGTGCTTGTAATTTAAGAATAGAAAATATTGTTTGGAAAGAAATTTTCGACGTTTACTAACCTTAAGTAGGTAAAAAAAAGGTTTAATTACTTTACATTGGCAAAAGTAGGAATTGTACGTAATATTCTTGCAAAGTTTATTGAAAAAATAAATAAATGTATTAAATCAATAAAATTCTTATTTAAATATTGTTTCATGATAATGCGCATTATGTGACATATTTCAATATTAATAATTTATTTTTTTTGTGGTAAATAGGGCTACGAGCTTGCTTCATGGTTTGAATTTTCTTCAAGATTATTCGTTTTTATTGATTAGGTATTAAAATATAATTCCATATTCTTATACATATTTAATAATGCAATAAATAAGGTTCCAGAAAATTAAAGAAAAAAAAGAAACCAATGCACCATATCACTACCCCAAAGATAGTGTTGAAATGTGCTAATGTGCTAGAAATTAGGAGCATTTTTTAAACTGTAAGGAAAACTCAGACGGAAGGTACAAATATTCATATAACTACAACTGACATGAAAACCGACATGATTTTACCTCACTTTAGAGATGTGGCTGAGTTCTCAATAAAAATTATGTAAAAACTGACAGTATGGGAATGTGCTAACAAATTATACAGCTAAAATAATTATTAGATTCGAGTAAGAAATGATAACGTGGAGCAAAGGAGTAATAAATATTGCTGTTTAAAAATTTTTGGAGGGCTAAGAGGTTTTCTTAAAAAGTGTTAGGGCAGCTGAGAAAAGGGCTGCAAAAAAAAGGAAGTTCTTCTAATTCATAAGGGAGGCTTATTAGGTTATCCGGGAGGCAATTCTTAGTGCCTGGTGGTGAGCGGTGGTTCTGCCTTTTGGATAAGATTTCAGTGCTTTAACTACAAAGAGTCTACTCATAACCTCAATTTGCCTTTTATGCTGGTTTCTGCTACATGAGCCTGTACTGCAAAAAGTCAGTGATTACTGGTTCCCACTGACAGAGCCACAGCAAGGCGTACCACATTTTTTGTGCAGCTTGTTCTGTGACTGATACCAAGGGAGTGTACCACTATTTCCAGGATTTGTACTCACTGATGGATCACCTCTAGTCTCGTATCAGTTGAAGAGACAGCGTCTTGATCCCGAGAGCTCCATAACCACTGTTGGAAATTCATCTGCTTCTGCTAATATAACGTATTAAATAGATGCTGTAGAAGGCACTACGCTTGACGATATAAAAAGTTTAATAAACTCTTTACTCCTTCAAATTACTCAGCTGAAAAATAAGGTTATGGCTAGAAACACCTCCATCACGACTCCAGTTAATAAACTGAATAAAAGCATAAAAACATTAAAGACTTTACCAGCCTCTGTATTGGATATGAATTAAAGACTAAAGACCTTGAAGCAATCTTATCCTGCTTCTCAGAATTTCAGAAATTTTCAAGACAGATTAGCCACAGTTAAGAGCCACTATTCGAAATGATCTCTCAACACATTAAGTTACTTCGGGGTGTCAATATCACCTCTAATAACCACAGACACTGAGAATTTATTTTTCTCAGCTGGTGGATGGGGTAAATAAATATGGTCAATAGTCCTTCCATTGAGACACAAGACCTTAATAATTGTAACAGTGACAACATATATTCGTATACTATCAAAATGTCAGATCTCCACATAACAAACTCTCTACAATAGAATCAACTTTACCTTTTATTACTACAACGCCAGGCACAATGATCTTCACTCAAACTTGGCTGAAACCACATACTTTTGACTCTAAGCTACCTTCTACACAACGACAACATCTCCAGACAGGACAGGCATGACGTTGAGAAAAATCCATAGATGTAGTGGCGGTGGCAATAGACAAAAACATACCATCTAATCTAATTCTGTTAGAAATGAGCATTGAGTGCGTGGTTGTACGTATACGGGATGCTGCATCAGACTTTAATTTGATAGTGATCCACATGGCTGTGAACTCGAATCTAGCGGCCTACAATGTATTTCATGACTACCAGACCGACTTTGAGCCACTTACTATATTCTCAACATTTGTAACATTCTGGACCTTCAACAAATTTTCAATCGTATCTCTAATTATTATTACACACTGGATCTCCTGTTTGCACCTAACAGTCTCGTTACTGCCACCAAAGTTTCAGCAATTATTTCACCTTAGCAGAATTACTTACCCAGCACACTCCACATCTACTTAGCTCGCAACACTTCTTAATCTAACCTGACTACAAGCTACACGGACTTCAAAAAAAGTAGTTGTCGAATTATTTGTGCAGAACTCAATAAAGTGATTTTGTCACAACTATTATAACAGAGATCCATTAAGAATTGTGTTCAGTTATCTTACATCTTATACTCATCGACAAATTTGTTTATGTTCATCGCGTCATACATTTTAGGTCGTCCGTATGGCTTACATAGGAACTGCTTGACCTGATCCATAAGAAAAGACGTCTCCATAAGGTTTGGAATCATACCAATGTATTGACAGATTTTATGGCATCAAAGAGATTTAGAGATGAATGCCTAAGGTTTTCTCGAACGTTGTATAAGGAATTCATAGTAAAATCGGAATTGGGACTGAGATCTGATACTCGGCAACTATGGAAGCTCAGCAAGGCTTGTTCTAAACTCAGTTAATTTAAAGATACACTAAGTCTTATCATAGTCTACGCTTCTACTCCTATCGATAAGTGCAACTTACTAGAAATTTCTTCTCATTGATAAGCACCCCTTCTCTATTTTAACTGAAACCATCTAGTGCTTCATGGACATTGACCTCACTTTTACCCCTTCAAATATTCTTGCTGCTATCTCACAATTAAAAAACTCAAACCAATGAGAGTTAAACCTTGTTCCATCTTCTTTTATTATTGATTGTTCTTTAAGTATCTATCACCCACTTGCACTTCTCTTCTCGAAGCCTCTGGCTGAAGGCGTCTTCCAAACCAGCATATATATTTTCCATCTCCAAATCTATAAACCCACAACTGGCTAACAACTAACAACTGGCGATAACCTATCATTCTGTCGAGTCCCATACCAAAACTGCGTGATCACCCAGTACACCAAAAACTTTCTGCTTATTTCTCAAACTTTCACTACGTATCTTACAATAACAGCAAGAGTTTACTGAAGGTTGATCAACCATCACAAACCTCGAAGATTAGCCATTTTTTCTCATATGCATTTGAGTAAGGTGCACAGGTTAACATTATTTTCCTGGATATGGTTAAAGCCATAGCGTTTCCCATGACATACTTCTTGCTCGGGCTAACTCTTTTTATGTTGGTGATACTCTATACAGATGGCTGACCTCATTTTTTACAGGCAGTGCTTAGAGAGTTGACCTTCTTGGCACCTTATCAAATAAGTTTATAGCCACCTCTTAGGAACCACAGGGCTTGCACCTTGGTCCACTATTATTTACATAGGTTATGAACATCCTTGTTTCAGTACTCTCTATTGAATCATCTTGCCTAATCTACGCAGACACCATAAAAATTTTTAAAAGTATTTCTTCACATTTAGATTCTCTACTTCTACAGTACGTACATATACAAATCTCGTTAATGTGGCATTGTGGTACTCCAACAGTGGATTTTCGGTTTACGAAGATAAGTGCATGGATTTATAAGTTAATAAATGCCAAATAACATCACACTATATTTTTTTTATATTATAGTGTCATACGTCCAGGTATAACAAGGGTCCACTTTTTAAGGTACTCGACACTTGGAAAGGGACAAGGAAATGGATGGGTGGCCTTTAATTACTGGAAGGGGGGTAGGACAAAAATAGACAATTGTGCTTGAAAAGTCGCCCACTCCCTCCATGAGAAGTATTTAATGGTGAAAAAAAAAACATGTGATAATCACAGAGGTACCTGCTCGAAAAAGTCACACTGGCTGAGAATCGAACCAATGTCTTCCGCGTGCTGACTCATGACCTAGCCGACTGAGCCACCACATGCTCAATCACGCTACAGTTACTCAATTAACGACAACGAACTGAAACGGTGTGATTCACTAACTGTAACTCTCAACTCCTCATGGTTCTTCAAAGATCACATCAGTAAAGTCATTGTCAAATGCTAGATGCTTCTGGGCTGTATACAAAGAACCACGCGTGATTTTTTATTAGCATAGTCTATCATACGCTTATTTAAATCATTAATACATCCACATTTAACTTATGCATTGATAATTTAGCCCCCTTGCACTCATAAGAATTTTTCTTAAGTTGACAGTGTACTTCACCATTCTCTTAGACTTGTCTCTTACAAAACAGATTTTCTTATGGCATGCTCTAGTCACAATAATTCTCCTTATCTATCTAATAACTCACTCTTTACTAGTAAAATTCACATATTTACCAAGACGCACTGTTTATTTTCCGACTTACCCATAACTTCATCAAATGCCCTGATCCCCTTACACTTTTCTTTGTAAGAAATATCCAACACGACCTCAGAAATGCCCGATAAATCACAAAACAAACCTATACTACAAACTCCCTTTTTCACTTACCTATATCCCACCTTAAATGTTTATTCAACACCACTATCCAAAATTTGCCTAAAACAGATAGCATACATACGTTCAAGGAAAATCTCCATCAAATTTTATTCTCAAAGAAAAAGCTGGTTTCATTCTATCCTACTACTTTTTCACCTTTCTATTTTTCCTCCCTGAAGTTGAGTTAACAGTATTTATTCAATAATTTATTAGCTCATATCTCTTTACCAGTCAACTGATCTCTTTACTTTCATACAGCTTCTACTAAAGTTCATTTAAGTACTTCTATAGATTTATTGTTATTTTGTTACACACGAAGAATTATATTTATATCTTACATCTTAGTTAATCTTCAATTTATTTGAGCCTACATCTTTATGAATATTGTTGAACAAGCTGCGCTCGGCAACACTCTTTTTTTCAGTTTGTAATTGAAATGGTGGCCCATTAATTTTATGAATAAATGAATGATAAATAAATGTTAGAACAAATAAAGATTTCAGTTCAGTTACAGCCACTCATTGAGTGTCGTTCATGATAGACTAGTGTAATTTATTATTTAATGTTTAACAGAAATCTGTAAATTTCATTCCAATATAAAGCAGAGTCAAGAGGCTTAGAAGAATTAAGATGTATTATACAATACAGTATTGCAAGGTTTTACTCATAAGTGTACGTCAGAATCTTTATGCACATACATATTGTAGCGCTCTTACTTTTGTTGATTTTTGAAAAGGTGATTTTCGGGGGAAAACAGTTCAGGCGGCTCGACGCAGTGTCTGTTTATAATACTTTTGCGCAATATATTTTCCGGGGGAAGTGTTGCGAGGTCCGTTTTTCGGGGGTATCGAGGTGATGAGTCAGATCAAGTCAAAGGGGAGAGCAGTCTTTTTTGGAGTTCTACAAGGGAACAGGAGGTTTCTCCCAGTGACCTGAGGAGCCTTGGGACTCTTTGCGACATCGGACCTCGTTGTTTCAAGAGTGTGAGTAGACATCCCGTCTGAGCCACGAAGCTATTCAACTCGTTCCCGAATTAATTAAGGCAAGTGGGTGGTAAAACCCCAGTTGTCTAATATATCAACTGAATGGTGGCCCCAGTGCCATATAAATAGATAGCGTAATTTTAGATCGGATTATTTTAAGTGATATCAAGTCAACTCGCGATTAATGAACATAGTGTTAAAAAACCGAAACATAAATCTTTACTTTTGTTTTCAATTATAAATTAGTGTTAAAAGGAATTAAAGTGTTAAAAATAATTAACTTGTATTAGTCAAAAATCCGATTCTTGAATTGTAAGGTAATAGGCGCGCGCACGCTCTTTCCCTCGAAGCATTCGCTACACGATACATAGCGCGACTTGTATAATTCTCCGAATTTCGTCTCTCGAGTAGGTTAATGAGGAAAAGTGTATTCGATTGACTACGCCGAATAGGATAAGCTTTATTTGTAAGTGCGCTCGATAGCTGATGAGTCTATCTTTATTCTTTTGTTTGTAAACTTTCCAAGTAAAATAAATCAAGTTCCTATTTCTTTAATTACGCCTCGTGAAATATACGTTTTGATTTTATCACGTCCTTGTCCTTAGTTAATCCAATAGAAATAAATCTTAAAATCAATTCAGGGATTTCGGAGCCAACTATTACACCGTGAGGAACAGTACACCTAAGCGATCCACGTTGGCCCTACCAAAAGTCCTCGTGAAAAAGACGAGGACTTGCAGTATATTATCTATCGCTATAAATGTATCTCTTGAGATTTGTAAATAGTTATTATATTAATTACTATTACTACTCTATTTATCTCATAAAAAAAACTAACCAAGTTAGGTGGTTGGACATCAGCTGGTTCCAAAACCTGTAAAGAAGCATGAGATTCTTCTTTAACCCTTTAATTCTTATTAGAGGTTTAAGTTGAATACTTATAATTAATAACTTAACGCTTGAAAAACTTCGTTGACAGTAAAAAGAAAAGGTTAGAACAATGATGGCTTATGCAACTTTTAAAATTATGCAAC
The DNA here is from genome assembly GCF_000648655.2 of Copidosoma floridanum. The sequence goes on along the minus strand of NW_019379510.1, from coordinate 146,792 downwards.
CAAACCTTAAAAAAAAGAACAAGAAACAGAAAAAAATTAATTGTAAGTACAAAAAAAATTTTTTTAGCATTACATCAGATTATGTTTAATTTCTGATCATGTAGTTGTAAAAGCCAAATCTGAAGTCTGTTGAGCCCTATTGAGTGAGATTTCAAAAAAACTTAGAAAAAAGTATCCAAATTAATATCAGTAACTTGATACGTAAAACAAAAGTCTGCCTATATTCCAATTTTAAATAATTTCTTACTGACAGAAACCTATAAGGTTTCTGTGCAATCAAAGATAAGATTACTAAAACTTTTAAATACAAGTACAAAGTTTTTATTGAGCAAAAAATAAACATTTTATGAACAATCTTTTAGACTGAGCATTAAATTTAGGGCTACTTGTATAAGACATGAGTGGTAGACAAGAACGCACATTTGATTTTACTAAATTTCAGGAGTTTCTTTCAAACAAACTACACATACAATTGTTTTCAAAATAAGAATGCAACCACAAAATTTTTCGTAAGGCACGATTAGGAAACAGTAGAATTATCAGTAGGAAAGCTACCAACACCGATATAATGCACAATCTATTAGTGTCATCAGATTCGTTTATAAGCTTATTACAAATAAAAAAAGTGAAGAAGGAGAAATCACTAACCAACGAAGCTCGAAAAACGTTTCAGTAGATCTATGCTATCGAAAAAGACCATTATCAATGTATTGGCGCCAAATTTTTTAATCTGTTTATTTATTACACTTAATTTTTTTATGCTACATCTATCTTGTAATTGTACAAGTTATACTTATCAAATACTTCCAGCCATTCATTTTTTTCTATGCTTCTAAAAAATTCATGATGTCAAATAAAAGAATGACATTATTATAATACACCTCTATTAATTAATTATCACTATCTTTCTTATAATTTTGTGAGTAAGAATTAAATTCTTCTCACAAATTTAATCAATATGTGCTGAGATTTATGTAACAAACGTATTTGATGTATGAGTATTATAATAATTTACGTAAAATATTATAATAAATACAAATTTGTACTAATCACCTTTTTGTCTTATAGCCATGTCGATGTATGTTTAAAACTAATAAACGTATTTTACTACAACTTTAACTTTTTTAATTGTATTATAGTATACTCACTTCGTGTAATTTAATAAGACAACAAAGTTATGAAAGTAGAAATTATAGTGCAAGAGAGTTAGTTCAATAAATCACAAATAGCATGTTACTGTAATTAATATAATCATTTTTTTCTAAGTTTTTCAAAAATCTAACTCAATAGGGCTGAACAGACTTCGGATTTGGTATTTATGACTTCAAAATCATAAAGTGAAAATAGTCTGACGAAATGTTTAAAAAGTTATTTTTTCATACCAAAAATCAAAATTTTTTTTGTTTCTTCATTTTTTAGGTTAGGTTGCACGATTTCAAAAAAGTATCAGTGGTTCATTGTAAATAATCTTTTCCTGAGTATTTAAAAAGAATGATAAGGATTACTTGATAATTGAGCTGTAGGCAGATTTTTGTTATAAATTGCATGATAACTAAGATTAATTTTGATACATTTAAAAAAATTTTTTTAAAATACAACTTAATGGGGTTAAGCAGATTTAGGATTCATCTGTTATCACTTCGAAATCATACGCTACTCATAGTCTGACACAATGCAGGAAAAAATTTACTCAATTGAAAACAAGTTATGAACCACAATGTCAAAGAAGTACGAGGTAAGCACTTCTCTATTTAGCTCATGGATCAGTGGATACGGGGCTCAGCTCACGTGCACGAGATCACCAGTTCATATCTTGTAGAAAGTATTTTTTTATGAGGGTAATAAAGTTAAGAATTAAAATTCACAATTCATCCTCCTTAAAAATGTTTGTTTAGGGAGAGGGGATGGAATGCAAATTTCACTTCCATTACATATTTTTTCAAGGTCCAAATTTTGAAATCGTTGGTTTACTCTGGTGCAAAAAAATCTCACAGAAGTAGATTTTTAAAAAATGAACACTTTTAAATAAAAAGTAGAGCTGCTCCATTTATTATTCATCAAAGTAAAAAGGTAAAGTACAAAATACATTATATTTCGCAGAGGAATATTTCTTTTAATTCCAAAGATAAGTATTATACATACAGACTTTATGTGTCATATAAAAATACTTACAACTTTAAAATAATTTTTTGAGTAAGTCAAAACAATTCTCACTACTCGAAGAGTTAAAGAAGCACTTAAAAATAGCAAGTAATATTAAAACGTGGTATTTTTTAGTTTAAATTAAAACATTTTTTTTTGGAGCAATTTTTTACAAAATGATGTAAAAAAATTCAAAAATGATTATCTGTTTTATCGACATGTTATCAAATTCTGATGTCATATTCTGCTCGAATCAGGGTAAAAGTTACTAGAACCTTAGTTACTAGAAAAGAGTAAATTCATGAAACAAACGCAAGACGGCGATGGAAATGACCCCCTACTTTTGACCCTATGCTTTGAACTCGTAGCGTTGATACCTTGATAGCATACGATGGGTGTTTTCGCAACATGGTTAGAAGGTACAGGAATCGCGCAGGTTGTCTGATGCAACATCTTTATATGATGCATGGCTCGAATATAGGTAAGTAATGGCTTTCAAGCATACTGCGTATCGACGGAGTAAACGCATAAGGACACTGGCGTTTTTTCCATCGTGCTCTTGCGTTTTCAGGATCAAGGTGCAGACGACTTGTGATGTATACGTATTATATATAAACACATTCAATACGTCAGAGAATATAACACAAACCACGTGAGGTATACTGATAGGATTATACAGTAATAAAAATATAATATTTATTAGTATTATCACTTTTATGTTGTTATCTTTATTAAACATTCAAAAATCTTCTACATTTTCTAAACTAGTAATAAAATATTTATTGTATCAAAATTACGATGGATTAATAATATCAAAAAGTTATTTTTGCAGTTTATTACACAGATAATTTTCCATCTTATATATCATATTTAGTTGACACAAAAAATATATTATTTTTCGAAATTTTTAAACATGGCGCAGTTTTTACAATCCTTTTTACATTCATGATTAAATATGGTTTAAATGATTAAATAAGTTTAAAAAGTAGAAATGGACATTTGTACCTCTTAGTATTCAAACTTACATTCAGCTGAACAAGTGAGTTTGATTGATCCAGAATTTAATGTTTCTTCGACTTGAACCAGTAGTTGAAAATTGATCGAGCGAACGCCAAGGCTTACTAGATGCTAAAAAATGATACACATGTTATGCAAAATGTGTTTCTTACACTGGTATATTCAATTAGATGGAACATTATTAATACACAAACAAACATTTATACTTGTGAGTACTTGCATATGAATTGTAAAAAAAAATCTCAGAACTTAAGCTATTTGAACAAAAAAAAGGTAATAATGTAAGGTATTAAACGGCTAACCCTGATTATAATTAGATAGAATTTTTAAGCATCCTAGATGAGTTTGATTCTCATCAAGAACTTGAGACATGATTATAGATTGAACGAAAACCGATAGGAGCATACAGAGACTTTTTAGTCATTTCTTTACTATTCTGCCTTACATATAAACTGAAAATAAATAATGAGGTGCTTGTTTACGTTATTCGTTATTGCTTAGTAAGAGGTTAAATTCGATTTCTACACAGAACTTAGTTCAGCATAATATACGTTGAGAAGTTATCTTCTAATAAATTGTAACTTGCACACTTACTTATTTGATAACGTCATCCAGAAAAACAGTCCTTTATTATAGATACGACGTAGTTAAATTACTTAAAATAAAGATGCTGTCAGCTGGTGCTGGATCAGCTGAATTATATATATGCACATGTATACAGTAATACCGTAAAAAGTTGTCTGCGCTTTGATCCTGAAAACGCAAGAGCACGATGGAAAAAATGCCAGTGTCCTTATGCGTTTACTCCGTCGATACGTAGTATGCTTAAAAACCATTACTTACCTATGTTCGAGCCATGCATCATACATAGATGTTGCATCAGACAACCTGTGCGATTCCTATACCATCTAATCATATCGCGAAAGCACCCATCGTATGCTATCAAGGTATCAACGCTACGAGTTCAAAGCATAGGGTCAAAAGTAGGGGGGCGTTTCCATCGCCATCTTGCGTCTGTTTCATGATTTTACTCTCCGTGTACGAAGTAAAAAAGTAGCTAAGATAACACTTTCAATATCCAATAACTTACGTGAGTCTACGGTCAAGAAATTAAGGAAGATTCTTTGGTCTTAACTATATAGTAAAAACTATTTTATCTTTTCCCTTTACGTATTAACATAAAAATCTGTAAAGTATTTTGATATACAAGTGATAAAACAATGCCAATATCGTATTAAAAATAATTCTCAATAATATGGGCTTTGATAGCAGATGCCACGGCTCGAAAACACAGCCAGAAGAGGTTTTAATTCAGGTATAAATTATTTAACATTATCTTTTTAATAAAAAAAAATTATGCATCCATCTTGAGTCAGATAAATGATACAAACTTTAACAACAATAGCAGAACTAAATTTTTTTTTGTGTCACAATAATTTTCTCAAAATTTTTACAGACCATGAATGACAGGGTCTGTTTTGATGACAGATATGATGTTATTAATATTTTTTCTTGAGAACCACATCTTACGAGATTTAAATATATTCAAAGATGATTATCCTCATGATAAAAAAAGTGTTTAAAAAAACACCGTTGCTGTTCCTATTTGAGGAATAAAATTACATGAAACAAAGGAAGATGTTCTCAGGTATCTTAAGAAGCATAAATTATATTATATTATATTATAAAAATTTTACAGTAGCACATACAAACAAGTCTAAATTATATTTTTTTGACTGTCTGTATGACAAACTATCAAAAATTCAGTATTTTTCATAACTGATAATTTACATATAACATTGTAGAATTTTATACATAGTAAGAAACTTATTAAATTATTTTTAATACATAATGTTTCATTTGTAACATCATACAAAATAGCATTTCTAAAATAAAAATAAAACTGAAAAATTTTTTTCTCGGTAACAAAAGACTGTCTCTTATTGTCCGATTTTAAACTTAACATTCAGCTAATATACTTTCATTCCTTTGAACATCCAAGTAGCTTTTATGAAAACAATATCACCAAGTGCTAAAGGTATTGCAAAAAAACCTTAATAAGTATAGTAGACAAAAGCTGCTTGTGGCACTCCAAAACATAAAATGTAAGTAAATAATTGTCTTCAAAAACTGTAAGGTATAACTAGTTAGTTAGTATTAAGGACACGTTTTATTGGTCTTTCAACTTTTATGTCACTCACAAATACCCTAAAAACGATAGATGTTTTAAATAGTAAGAACTAAGTTCTGTATTATTCAAAGTGCTAATTCAAGGAATCCATCACACTTAAAAACTCGTAAACAAGTTACTAGAACCTTAGTTACTAGAAAAGAGTAAATTCATGAAACAAACGCAAGACGGCGATGGAAATGACCCCCTACTTTTGACCCTATGCTTTGAACTCGTAGCGTTGATACCTTGATAGCATACGATGGGTGTTTTCGCAACATGGNACTTTTATGTCACTCACAAATACCCTAAAAACGATAGATGTTTTAAATAGTAAGAACTAAGTTCTGTATTATTCAAAGTGCTAATTCGAGGAATCTATCACACTTAAAAACTCGTAAACAGTAAGTGAATTACTGAGTTTAGCAGTGAAAATAAGATCATTGGTTATTGGTTATCAAAAAATATCCTCTGAGGGTTGACTCACAACGGCGTAGGTTGTTCACAGAATAGGTTGAAACATATTCTTATCTGTTATGGTCGTGGTTTCGACACTGCCACCACCAAACGACAACCAGTTCGACGAGTAATAATTATAACACTCAGGTAAAAATAGTTTGTTATTACTATTCTCTGATAGCTCACCACTGTGTTTATTAACGTTAGTATATGAAGACATCATCGACGAGTTTACATGACACCTAAGAGTCATCACCGGTGCTTTGTTGATGTAGACGCAGCATGTTTCATTCATTTTCGTATAGTCCACATAATTTGGCGTAGACAAATTTAAAATGTTTTCAAGTAAGCGCCCACCTGTATATAAATTCTGTGCACTTTGGTAAGCCGGTGACCAGCAAGGCCAGTAAGAAGTGAAGATCGAGGAATCTGAAATAGATTTTCCTTCAATAAAATAACTTCACGTAAAGTTGCTTATTATATCAGAAAATTATTATTTTATACGTGGTTGATTAACATTACTTAAATATTTTTTTAATAAAAACTATTTTTATTAAAATATATACAGAATCAGTTGTTGCTATTACTAAAAACTGTAAGACACGTAAGGCAAAATCAATTTTTTGGTATCTAATCATGCAAGAACAAAAAGTGGATGCGTAATGCAAGCATACCCACTGCGTGGTAACTAACATATATTCAAAACCTGTTATGAAGATTCATCAATAAATAATCCCTGTTTGCCAATAAAAACTTTACTCTTATTAAATCTAACAGCTCAAATATTCTTACATAATCTAGTTATGTCCCTACTGTTTGCATAAAAACCTAATAACTATATTAAATTAAACCTCCAAGTTCAAATACAACCCTTCCAAGAGGTTTTCTATTATATTTTTTTCAAACATTTATCTTCTACCCCATGAATTCCAAACCTATCTTCCAAAAGCGACATTTACACAATTTTTTTTTATAAATGGCCCACGTCTATTTCTTTATTAAAACTTACAATTTAAAATTCTCAAGCTTGTCTTAATTAAATGAGATAGATCTTGTTCTTTGTATAGAGTATGTTACGTCCAAACTTCTATAAGTGAAGGGCGGAACTTGAAGATTCTACAAACAAATAAATTAAATTTTTGTTCGTCAGGAACCAGCCATCGGACCAAAGACCTTATTTTCTTTTACCAACAGTACACTTTTCTTTAAAATCGTTGATTCGGCGTTGTGGTATTAGGTATCACCGAGTGATATGTATGAAGTGGTGTACGCTGAGCTGGCGTTGACTTACTGTTAGAGTTTATTTCTTATGTCATACAGTAGTAGCATATCTTATTCATCTTTTTATCTCACGTTCTTGGAAAGGTCTCTGTCATCCAGTTTCTATTTTATTTCTTTTCAATTTATTCATCGAGGTAGGAAATAGTTAATTTTATAAATAGTATAAATAAAAAAGTTTCAGATTCGTATTTCCAATGTTATAAAATTTATAGTTTCCTTAAATAATCTTACTTCTATGATCGTTGGTTAGCCACTGCTTGCGCGCATGCAGTTAAAAGATTTTACAAAGTTGACTGCAACGATGTTCCTAATCCTACACGAGAGTACTTGTGGCGACGATAATAATTAGGCTTCTGCTTTCAACGTCGGAACTCAAGTCGACAGTCCTTTCTTTTTGTTCCTCCTTGTTTCACTTTTTAGGCGAGTGTACAGTGGCCTGGTTTGCTCGAGCTTTTCTAACACAGCTTAGTCACCGAACTAAGTCTGACATTTGTTTGAAATGCACGCTTTTAACTCGTAGCTTAATCACTGAACTAAGTCTTACATTTGCTTAAAAGACGCAACAGAACTTCCTCTCCAACCTTCATAGTTACTTTGGAGCACTTGATGAAAGGAAAAAGGCGAATATTGTTATGTGCGAGGAGTTTTTATACTCTTGCGTTTAAGGAGGACGCGTCAAGTTAGGGATCCAAATGACCAATCAGAGCTTAACCTAATTACCCTCGACTGATACGAGCACAGTCGTGGTGCAATAATTTTACAGTAGCTAATGGTTAAAACTGCTGATCTCTCGGATTTTACATTAAGTACAAGTTACTGTCAAAGTTGTGTATGATATTTCTTTTGTACATCCACAGTAAAGAATGTGAAAGTTGTTGATTAATCACATTATTTGGTGTACTTAGGCGAATTGGTTTTGTAAGATGAGCGTTTTATAAGATTGTTTGAGGTTGCACGCGTAGTTCAAGTTTTGCGATGGTAGCTTGTTTCAAAAGAAGTAAGTTATATGTCACGCGATTGCAGAATCAGGTATACCACTCGATGGTTTGAGATCGCTGAGCTTTTGCTTTTTATAATTAAAAAACGAAACTCTGTGTTTTGAAGTAGTTAATATTAAGTATATGAGATGGGATGTCACAAGTTTATTAAAATTTAATTTCATATTACCAGGTAGTATTATATTATCTACTACACTTTTACTGTATAATAAAAACTGCTAATTATAAGTAGTATTTACAGCTAATATTCTAGAACCTTATAGTAGAAAAATGTTTCATCTAAAATTTCATAAACATTTGTCTATATAATATAAAACATATCGTGGTCAAGAAATTTTCTTAGGCACTGAACGCATCTATAAGAAAGATTATCAGCATAATTTACAGTTTGTTAGCTTAAACATCAAATTGAATATTTTATTTTCATTGCATTTAAATAATTTTTTGTCGTAAGTGTAAAACATATAAATACAATTTTTTTATTGCTATAACTTGTTCCTTCTATAACTGTTGTTAAATAACTAATTAAATAATAGTAGATAAGATGATTGTGGGTCCGGTGACACTAAAAAAGAGTGTATTATATAAGAATTAGTAGATTGTCTGTTCACCATCATACTATTTGATGATCGTTCTTCCTGTAATATCTTATTGTTACATTATTGAGGCTTCTTCAAGGAGAATACGATGAGTAAGTCAAAATATTTTATGATTTTAGAGCCATGTACTAGAATTTTATGGACAGATAGCAGAATTTTATACTTTTTTTGTTTTAAATGTTTTACATCCATTTTTGAAAACTATGCCCAATAGGCTCTGCATTGCTGTGCTACTGTACATGTATATGCTATATGAAATTTTATACCAAAGACACAATACTACTTTCTTCATGGTAAATACAACAGTAAATAATAAATAAAAAATAATGAGGATTCCACGTCCCAATAGTGAATGTACGTTTGGAATATTACAAACATATGAGACAATACTAACATTATGGTCTGATGGTGAAGTACACTCATCTTAAAAACACGGGATAGTAGAAGATCTAGTATTTAAATTACATACAGATATTGCTCTTTATAAAAAATCTCATGGACTAAAGTATACATAAATATAGTTTATGCTTTATCCACATTATAATTAATAACTTGAAAAGGTAAATTTACTTGTAGGTATAGGATTAGAAGTAAGTTTCTTATTAGACTATATCAAAATTAGTAATCGGTGAATGTGGTAAGTATTTAAGACAGTTAAGATAACTAAGTTTTTGACATAAAGTAGTTGTATTTAAAAAGGATTAAAATACATAAAAGTAAAGTTAGTAGTCAGAGGGTTTCAACAAAAAAAATTATTAAAGATATTTACTTAACAGTAACAAAGATGTAAGGTTTAAAAACGTTTCTGTCTTATTGTTTTCATAAAGATTATTAAATGTTTAAAAATCTATTTGATAAATTATCAATCAAATAGATGTTTAAACTGCATTCTTAAATGGTAGACTTGAATCTGAGGTGCACGTAAAAGAGCTTAGAGGCTTTGCAAATGCATCTAATAAGGTTTGTTAATTGCAAAAAGCATTATACAGTTTACGAGAAAGCACTATACCTGGGTTTGAATGTTTTAACAAATTCATAAAAAACTTAGGATTTGAAAATAATGAAGTAGATAATTTTTTGATTCTATGAAAAGGTGATCAAAGACATACTTGTGTTAAAAGAGTACATATTCAACGAAAAAAAATAATCAAAAAGTCTAGAACATTCAAGAGAAGAAAAAAGCAACTCCAAAGTGGCGGAAATTTTGATATTTGGTTTGATGTTTAAGATTATGCATACTGAAAGAAGAGAATCACGATGTTTTTGAAATGAAAGAAATGTGCATACAGTAGTAAAAAAGATTAAGTATGGATGGACCAGAAAGATGAGTGTGCCGAAAATAATTTGAAAGCCATACATACAATACTATTTCAAATAAACAGCTAAAACTTTTTAGTTGTTTGGACACGGCATTCAAGATTAGTTAAAAGTTTTATGGGAGGTAATTTAAGGTATCGACTGAACTGCAAATAATACATCATAACAAACTGGAAATAATCAAATTAAAAGATTAATAGAAATCATTAGTATTTATTAGTGAATTTAAGAAATTAGTAAACAAGTTGTAAGCTGCAGGTACTAAATTAAGTTAAAAAAAAAGTTAAATTATAAGAAACAAGAAAAGGCCTGTCGGCTGTGGTAAAATTATACATTTTAAGAAAGACGGTCCAAATGCAAAAAAAAAGCTGGCTATGAAGATTGAGCACAGTGGGGTGGGCACTAATCATTTTGCGAAAACTGCATGAGTTAAGAAGTTTCGAGAAGCAGAGGCTTGAGTGGACAACGAGGCAGAGGCCACGCGTCGTATCGTACCTGTGGACCACGGCTTCAAGTTGGCTGACCATAACACCAAAATTGTTGTTCTCACCAGGCAGTAATGGATTAGCCAAGACTTTTGTATAAATATCACGGGTTCAGAGATCTTTGAGAGCCTAATGGTCAGGTACTGGCTCTGTTGTGACTGATGCCGAATGTCAAAGTACCATGACAATCCTAGACAAGGGTACCTCCATCAGTGGCATGGTCAATATTTGATGTCTCGGAAATCTGGGCAGACGTGTTGGCAGTGACATATTTCCGGAAACACTTAACACCTGTGCAGCAGATTAGGGCTTTGCGGGTACTGCACGATATCTGCATGGTGATGGTGATTGTAAGAGCTACTTATTGTTCTTTGGGCGCAGGAGCGTAGAGCCAGGTTTTGTATAGTTGGATCGAGCTGAATGAGGTTAGTAAGAAGGAAAATGCTAGCCTTTAAAAATAGGACGAGCCTACTGCGGGCATGTAGATAAACTAACTCATTCCGATTCTGCTTCCATGATGGGAAGTCGCAACAGCGAGGTAAACTATTATCTCACTTACCTCCTCTCGGGCCATGGACAATTCAACACATATTTTTACTGCATGGCACTAAGATCAACACTTAGTTGTGATTACTTTTTTAGGATGAATGATATAGTAGAGCACACTTTCATTTAGTTTTTAAGGTGGTAGAAGCAGTGGCAACAGCTAGAGGTCCATTTGGGTGAGGCCGGCACGCCTAAAAACATCTTCAGCGTCACTTTAAATGATGCCATTGCTTGAAAGGCCGTTCTTGAAAGAAAAAAGGGGAGGAAACTGAGGTTACTCTCCGAAAAATTTGTGTGATGCCACGCTGCTCTGAAAATTTAACGTATCAGCAACAGCAAGTACCAAGCCAGATGTAGAGCATGCAAAGAATGTAACCTATAAAAGAGTGCTAGATACCAGTGCTGGTTCTCAAGGATCTTCAATTCTTTTTAGGACTTTAGAGAATTGGCATCTCTAGAAATTGGCGACTAGCTTGCTTGCTCATGCTGTAAAATGCGACTATGTCCCTGGTAGTTCGACCCTGAAGTAATACTAACGTGGTTTCAGGGTGAATCCAAAGTTACATGGCATGGGAGAACATTAATGAGTATTCTTAGTAATAACAATTCTTTTTTATGGAGATTACAAAATCCCAGTACATTTATTACTATGTAATAACAATTTTTTATACATTCTTTTTGTCAAATCCAAGTAAATATACGCTTCTAATACATAATTACAACCAAAGAAGTCCCTGCCTGTTATATGTCATATAACAGAATGATTGTGATTACACAATGCTTCAATTTTTAGGTTACCAATAAGTTGTTTTATTCTGTTCATGTCAACTAGCTCTTGCATTAGTCATCTTTGAGTTCTCAGCTTTATTATCAAAAAACTTACCTAAATTGACTTTTTTTTAATAATGATACTAAAGCAATGATAGGTAAGACTTTAGTAATAATACTTTTATTTCTATTTTCAGAAGACTTAACTATAATTTTTTTTTTTAAAAAGCTGTTATAGGCTGGGTACATCTGATAGTCATACGCCACTCTAATTCAATATGTTAACTTATGGAATGTCACCATCTAAAGGCAGTGACAGCTGCTTATAGATATCATGATTTTTCATGTGGAACAAATATAGTTTACATAAAATTTGATTACTGACAGATTTACTTTAACATGGTATTTTAAATGTCCGCCTTATATTCAAATTCAATTCAAATAAAAATTTTTTAGGGGTTTGCACACTTTGACAATGTGACACACAATTATTTATAAGGAAATAATGATTTTGTCAGGTATAATCCTAAATTATCAAATTTTAGAAAGTAGGACTTATTATTGATTGAAAAAAGCTAACGTTAATAAAAGTTGTTTTCTGTTGAAGGCAGAAACATAAAATTTTTTAATATGAATTTAAAAAAAAATCTTTTTTGATCATTTGAAAAAAATATACTTAATCAACCAATTATAACAGTTTTATCAAACGCTTTTGTTTGTTTGATTGTTCCACTATATCATAAAATGTGTAATACTGAGAAATTTTTACACATTTAATTGACTTTGCACTTTTATCAATTTTTTTCAATTCTAACCGTGTTATTTAAAGTGTTTACTGATTTTCAAGTCATTTTTGAATTATTATTTATTCCAATAAACATTTATGTTTATTTTCAAGATAACCAAGTAAATTAAGTACTCAATAACTTCTGCCAAATATTTACAATTTTTGCGTCCTTCATAATGCTTAAATGGACGTACAATATGTTTACATATCAATTGTTCGTTTAGAAATTTTTTATCAGGATTATTCTTACCTTTGACATTTTTTTCAGTATTTTACTCAATGAGCTCAATTACTTTCTTCATTAATGTCATCAGAAATACATAGAATACTTTGCACTAATGTACAGTATTTAACATTGATGTGACAGTTACATTTCATCCTCAAATACTAACTGTAAGTACTTCTAGACCACCCTGCACGCGTTGCACGTCAAGCTCACACCATTCATTATAATTGAATGGTGATATTGTATACAACAAAAAATATAAGAATAGACATTTAAATATACGTACGTACATATATACATACATATATATTGTGGGGTCCTGATATTGAAAGAGCAACTGAAATGTATGTATAGGGCTACAACCACGTGCGAGAAAATGCGAGGACAAACAGAGACAATTAGCGGTTTTAGTGGCTTTGGGTAATAAAAGGGGATGGCCTGATAAAAATAGGAAGGCAACAGGAAATTTAGTCACATTATCAAGGAGCTCGACTACGAATAGTTATTCTTCCTTTTCCCGGTAGCAGCAGTCTTGCATATGGTGTCATAATTTTTCTCGTAGCATGTTTTGTTCGGCTTAAACTCTTGTTGATCGGTAACCGTAAGTAAGGACGATTGGATTCCGATGGTCAAATAAAGCTTGCAAATTTTTCTGACGATTCCTTGTTGTAGAGGCTCTGCAACTCTTTGAGGTGGCTTCGTAGACGTGCTTCATGTCGTACTGGAGGGATCCACTTTATCTGAATGAATTATCTATTTGTGATACCACGTAGTTGAGAGACCGATATTCGTTAAATACTGTGTCGTACTCCAACTTAAATCATTTAGTTTTACATTTTAATTAATTCGATTTATCTGTCTTTGAAAATATATTTTACAATCTGATCTCAAAGTTTGAGTGGGAAGCGTGGGTTACAATGAGTTTATATGGTAAGTTGAGCACCATATGTTTGCAAAAAAAAATTAATATTTTTACTTCTAATAATTTGTTTTGCCTTGCACAACATAAGCACTGTTTTCCTTAGAGGCTATTGTGTCAAACAAATATTCAATAACTTTATAAATTCATGGACACTGTTTTTGGGGCAAAGTGAGCCTGAGAACTTTGTGCAGTAGATGTTGTCATTCTGCTAGAGTCAAAACAAATTTAATCAGTAGACAAACCTAAATTTTATGTTTCAGTTCACTTTAGTCTGCCTTAGGTATGTATATTTAAATGTGTATTTCAGCTAATGCTAAAAAAAATAGTGTGACGATGGCAGAAGAAGACGAACAGAAAGAATTGGTCTAATTGTGAGACCGATGTATCAATGGCTATTGAAGCTGTTAAAAGTGAAAAAACCATTAAGAGCAGCGCAAACTAGTATGGCATTCCTTGTGCCACACTTCCAAGAAAAATCGTTAATCTAATATTGCTACAGTTCTAAGAAAGTTGGCTTATAACTTTGCAGTACAGTTGGATATTTTATATCCTTTCAACAACAAAATCGGTATAACTTCATACATAGATTGCAGTGCTAGTCTGCAAATAGGTACTATTCATTGCATTTTTTTAGGCCTTAATGGGAGAGATTGAATGCAAAGTTTTATGAAACGCCATGACCTTGCTAATTAAAAAGCTGAGTTTAGTTCAGCTACTCCTGCTGATGGATTTCATGGTCACAGCATCAAAGAATTTTCTAAGATTTGATTGAAGTACAGAAAAAATACAAGTTTAAAGCTTCCAATGTTTGAAATGTTGATGAAATAGGCGTTTCTATTGTCCCTTAATAAGGATCAAGAGTTATTGCTGCTAAAGGAAGGCGACAAGTAGCAGGAAAACAGCAGCAGAAAGAGGGGGGACTATTAGCGTGGAGCTGTGCTTTCTAGCGAGAGAAAATTATTTGCTCCCCATACTTATTTTTTTTCCAGTCAAGACTGATGACTTATATTTACAAAGCAAATCAGAAGGTTCTTGGAGTATTTTTAGAAAAAGTGACTGGATGGAGACTGATATATTTACGAGTTGGTATCTTGAATTTATAAAGTTCTCAAGAGCATTACTAGACAATCCAGTGCTTCTATTGGTAGATGGAGGTTGCACACATGTCAAAAATCTCAAGGTGGATGAATTGGGCATGGTTTTATCATTTTGTGCTTCTCACCCCACTGTACTTATCGTATGCAGCTTCACAACGTTGGCTTTATAAAGCCAGTGAATACATTTTGCTGAGAGGAGATAAATAAGTTTCAACACACTGGTCATACCGTTTAGATGGAAGATGTCCTTAGTCTATTTGGTGAAGCGTGGCAAAACGACTGGTATACATCCCTTGAATGCATCAATCTTTGTATCTAAAAAGGATGTAGATTTAATTGAATATTTTGAGGAAAAAAAATATTCTGATTGACAAATACTCTTGTAATAATTTACAACTATTAATTTGCAGATCCTGTTCTCAGTTCATTGTATAGAGAAACACTTCATAACATCGTGCACAACTCAAGCATAAATGCAGTTCGATCTACATTAAGTTCATCTGTGACAGCTGAAAGTAATAGTAATGGTGGTTCATCACACTCAAGCGTAAGCCCTTTGGTATCTTTCGATATGAGTCACTTTCTTTCAGGAACTATTACCTCAGTGTCTGAAGATGCAGCATAGATTTTATCTTCTTTTCATTAAGTCCAAAATATCTTTTCGGCTTCTGAACCAACCATCCAAATACCTCTTTGCCAAGCCCAAAATATTACAGAAATTTTTGTAAGCATTTTCATATATTCCGGTTTTGTTAGTCAGATTTTAATATTGATTAGTGTATATATTATATAAAAAGGCAGCACAAATGCATGCTCCTACTTGCATTACACCACAGAAAAATGATATGATTCCAAAGCCTCCTGTCAAACGGAGAAAAAGAGGCGCAACTGATTTTAATACCAGTGATGCATTGCTGAACTACGTACTAATTAAGTTAATAAAATTTAAAAGGAAGCCAAAAATAGCAGTTACAAAAATAAGAATTAAAAAAGAACCAACGAAGACAGTTACGAAAACTAGAATCAAAAAGGAGCCATGGACTACAAAAATCAGTCATGTGAATCCTACACCTATTATAATGTTAATGCCTTGCAATGTTACCGAGAGACAACCATTCATGCAACTTGATTCAAATATTCTAAGTAATCCCTAAATTGTTTCCTCTAATAACTCAGTTGTTGTACTAGATCCGATAAATTTTGATATTTATTATTAAGTAAGTAATTATTTTCGTGATTTTTAAGTACATCATTTATGTGATATATAACTGTAACTAAGTTATTGTTTGTACTACTTACATAACACATTTATGAGATGAAAAAACTAATTGATTAATGACAATAACTTATTTAGGACATTGTAATAGTTTTGAAATATTAAATTTAATATGTAATTTTTTAAAATAAATGTTAATAAATTTACCGGAAATTTATCATGGTAACACTTAAAAATCATTGAAAAATGATAAACAATACAAATGCTGTTGTTTACTTTCTACCCACTTTTTTCAATTATTCCACGCTCATTGTGTCCCACATTTCGTAGACGGGTACGACGAGCAATTCTTATAACTATAATGTATAACATGACAATTAATTATTGGATGTGTTATATATTTTGTGCTTAGTGACACTACTAGTGATTTCATTCAAGTTGTAATACTCTTAAAAGTGCTCATTTGAATAATTATAGATATTTTAAATAAAAAGTCTTAGAGCTCAGTAAATCATGGAAACCCATCATGCCCTACTTTTCCCTATTTTTAGAAATCGGAGAAAATATCAACACTACTAAAATTATACTAAAACGTTTAGGATTTGTTCGTTTTATCATAACCCTACTGCAATTTATGAAAAAAGCTGGTCCTTTCAAAAAAATTAAAATAACAAAAGCAAAAATGGTTTTCTTCCAACCAGTAATTAAAAAAAATTACAAAACTCGTATTCAAGAACAGTTTCTCTTCTTGGTTTTTGGCTTAAAATCACTTACAAACTACTACAACTGCGTATCAGAGTTTCTACTTTAAAGAGACAGTAAAATACTTAAAAACAATTTTTGAACGAAAAATTTATTATTGAGGAATTTTTTTTAAATTTCTCTTATTATGTGAATCAACAACATTTAATTTTCTTCAAGACATACAAGATCTTTTTTTATTTGCAACCAAGCTTCACCCCCCTGCACGCTTCACGTGCCAACCCACCAAGAATATTTAAAACTTAAAAATTTAATAACAACACATGATTTAAATTTAATATCTACAAAATGATGGACTTGTTAGATGAATAATCAATTATTACTAAGTTTGCTCACTTTTATTAATGATGTTTCTTTTATTCCAGTGTACTTAAAATATACATACAACTTATAGTTTGGTATCACAATATTTTATTACATAAAAACTTATATTTGGAGGTAGAGTTTTCAGAAATAAGAACTACATTGGAAAAGCTTTTTTCTGAAAGAAAAATCAACAAATCTGTACTATCGTATAGTTTAAAATATTTATTAATCAACATTTATTATTATTAAAACATGGCAGCGAAATGGTATTTGGCACAAAAATAAAAGTATAAAATTTTTATAATCATGGAATCGGCAATTAAAAATAAATAACGATTTTTGTCACTATAGAATTTCTAGTACAAAATTAAAGGTTGTTCTGTCNGCATGAAAAATTTTATAATGTGAGCTTTTCTACTTTTTTTTAAGTAAGAATTTAAAAATACAGTATCTTGATATATCAGTTTTTTTATGCTTTCACTTGTTAAAATTCTTATTTGTATTAAGTATTCTATAAATTGAAAAAACTTAATTTCTTGAAAAAAAAAAAAAAAATTGTAAGAAATGAACTTTGATAAACAAATGATAGAATTTTTAACCATAAAAAATTTTTTGCCATACAATGTTTTCAATGTTTGCTTGATTCTCCAAATCCCTTTGTACAAAATACTCTCAGGACTTTTACAACTTAATACCAATACGCATAGTTATCATGAGAAAACAGAAGTCTCTTGTAGTAAAATCCTAATTTGTCAAAACCTTTACCTTGCGATTGTCATGGAAAAAGCTAAAACTATTCAAAGTTTTTTTCTGTAAATAATAAACGGTAAAAATTAGTTGTTACTGGTATGTACCGTAATTCTTGGAATAAAAACTTTATCAGAAGATTTTTAACCAGTTACTATTTCTGCTTTTAAATTATATTGAGATAATGTTGTTATATGTTATCTAGTGCCCTTGCACAATCAATCAAATATAGTCAAGTTTCTTATCAACATAACAATAGTATTTACTTTAAAATTTAAAACATGTGGCTGTAATCCTTCATATATGTCATTTACAGTTTCTGTAGAAAGATTTATATTTATATTTTCATCAGTGCAATCACAACCTTTATATTTTGCATAATCAATAATGTAATAAATATGTTTTTTTACTTTAATAGCGCTAAAACTGTTATTATTTAAAATGTGCGAAAGTTTGTTATAAACTGTTAGAATTATTTGCTATTGTTAGCTATTTATACCATCTCTATAAATTTTTTAGAAACACTATCAGTTTTCCATCCCTGTAGAATTTCAAAAGACTTTAATGTTTATTTGCAATTTCCTCTAACAATAATAAAAATTTTAAATCTGTATACCACATATTACTTTTTAATTTCATAATTTCACAGTGTTTCCTTAGAAATGAATACCTTACAGTTTCACTAACTAAAAATTTTTCACACTCATGCTTTATCACCAGAAGTATTTGTCAAAAATTAACTCTAAAGGTGAATAATTTTCCACCAAATGGAATATCATTATCACAAAAGTCTTTCAAAGTTTTATCTACTATTTTCAAAGCTTTTTTAAAATTATGGAAGCTTCGTCCTTAATAATCACATTAACTTCTAGTAATATTTTTTAAATCAGCTTTGTATTCTAAAGAAGAAGTTTTAATATTATTAACATCTAGTGTGAATCAAAATGTTCTATGACTTGTCATTTCTTTAGGTAATAGAATTGAAGCAAATCCTGTCCAAGCCATGGATATAACTTTTTTCTTTCAAAAAAAAAAATTTATGTTTTGCATAAAAGTGTTTTTCTAGAACTTCTTACACTATCAACAAAATATATATTTGTATTACAGTTAATTTTTTTATTAAAAATTATTTTTTAAACACTATTAAGGTTAGCGAATAAATCTTAAACATTTGTTTCTAAATTAGTAACAGTTTTACTGTCCTCAATATTTTCAGATTTTACTGTTTTAATTGGCTCTGGTAATCCATAATTATAACATAAATTTCCTTTAAATTTCAAGATTTTCTTTAAATGTAATAAAGCATTATTTTGTTGGTAGTGTATAGAATCTTTTATAAAAAACTTTTAAAGTGATTCCCAAATATACTTACCACTAATGTCTTCTGATGTAAAAATCATTCTAAAAGTTTTTTCAGTTGATATCGCAGCTAACGTTACAAGCTTCTTTAAATATTTCATATATTTTAGAGTCGTGTTTAACTTAACCTTAAGCAACAGCAGTATTTCTAACCGTCCTGTAATGTTTGTAATCAACTGTTTCCAAATTATCAAAAGATTAAGCTCCACTTGCCCGATTTAAAATAAAAATAAAAAAAAAGCTCAGAGTCCTAAGGTGACCCTGTATTCAGTCACCTTATTGTTAAATAACGTCTTACTGTTCCTTTTGTAACCAAAAATTTTACTGTCGAATTAAAATATTAAAAGTCTGGAATATTTACGTATCTTGTTTTTTGAACATATTATTTTCTTAAAAAACTGTTTTTTGTATGCTTTCAATATGCACTGATAAATTAAATACAATATAACTACGTCTACACCGAGGGAACTCTCGCTATCGCCATACTGCTTCTATGGGGCTGAAATAGCGGTCATCTACATACTCTGATATTTCATTACAAATTTCTACATCGTTTTTCTCATCACTTGAATCTGTTTTCGTTATTTTACCTTATGCTCAATCCCCTCCTTAATAAACAAAATCAAAAATATACTTTACACTTTAAATAAATGCACAATACTCTACATTAATGTAGCAATTACATTTTGTTAATAAAAATAGATTGTATAGTACAACCCTTGAATTATCAATTTAAATTTTTTCATTACTCTTTTTTTTTATAAATGTGATTATCACACCTACTGTCGCTTTTTTTGGAATTTAGGTATCCATTTTTTGTAAGAATAGTATGATTCGTAAACTTTTTCGGTAACTTTTTTGTACAAATTCCTTGATGACTAGTAAGACATGGACTATCTTTACCTTGAGGTCCAAGAAGCATGTGTTTTATAACTAACTTTTGTATTGGTAATTCAAGTAAAATTTCTTAATTAGATGCAATGTTAAAATGATATGAGATTAAGGTAATCCTCTTTTTTTAAATTCAGTGGTTTAAACGTAAGTAATAACTTTTCCTAAAATATTGTAATTAGTTATATCGTCTAAAATTACTCTTAATTTTGTATAAAATAATCCAACAGTTATATTCAGTATATCAATCAGAGTATTACCGTTAGAAGGGTTTTTTAAAATTTGTTTTATTTATTTTTATTTAGGGTAAAATGTTACGGTGAAGAAAAAACAGATCGTCCAAACTTTTTGATTATTGACATGGCGTCTTGATAATGTTCCTGCATATATCTAGTACCACCGACGTATGTTGAAGGTAAAATAAAAGTATATTCAACTCTATTGTTTTCAAAATTTTTAGAGTTATTTGACGCACTATGCATAACGTCATCTATTGAACCTTAATACCGTTTAGTTTTTATAATTTTTTATATACATGCAAAAAACTTGTTGCATTAATCTTTCAGCATAGACTGGGGGGCTAAAAATTTTACTATTTGGTCGATAAGAATTTCGATATAAGTAATATTAAAGTAATGTAAAATTTTCTGCTCTAGTTAAAAATTTTTGTTTGTCGTACGTACTTCATCCTACATCTCCGACTAAAAATAATAAAGAAAATACCATTAATTCGACATGCTGTATTCGGCATACGGCATCGATAATGCAACCGATGAAGGTGGTAATGAATCATATGATAATATTCATATAAATTTTACGGTAGAAATGTTTAACAATATTCGTAACGGTTTGCGACCTTACGAAGTTAAATTTAAGATAGGTATAATAGTAGTGTTAATTCGAAATTTTTGTATATCAGGCGGCTTATGTAACGGTACACGATTGCGAATTACTAAATTGTTGAAGTATGAGGTAGAAGGCAAAATAGTTATGGAAGAAAAAATTGCTAATAAAACTTTTTATTCCATAAATTACATTGAATACCATATATACTTTATCATTGCCCTTCATTTTATACACAAAACAATTCTTATTAGTTGTAGCGTTTGCTATGACTTTAAACAAGTCTTAAGGTCAAAGTTTTAATAATGTGGGATTATTCTTGAAAAAACCTTTATTTTCTCATGGTCAATTGTACGTGGCTTAATCAAGATGCACGAATAAAAACGAAATTTTTAGTTAAATCGATAGAGAAAACATTTGGAATATTGAAAATGTAGTTTGGAAAAAGGTTTTTGATTATAAATTATAATGTATCTCGAAACAACATGGTTTTAAATATTCTTATATGTATGGACAAAATTTATTATCCAATAATACATTCCATGAATGTTTATTGTGTCCATCTTTTGTACTGATTTTAACATTAATTTGAAACAGAAGAGAAATAGACCTAAGTCTTCGTGATTTAATAGGGCTTAAGAAGATGACTCATAGAATTAGTCATCTTAGTGCGAAACTTTTACGGTCCGTTTTAATGATAAAATAAATGTAATTTAAATTTATGTATGTATTGACTTTGTTAACACATATACAATATAATATAATACATTTACATGAAAATTAACATTTTACACATAGTTTATCATAAATGCTAACAAAAAAAAGCGTACCAAGAACTTTATACTTACTAATAAATTGAAGTACAAATGATATAAATTGGTTTCTTATGGTACTCTTAGTTGTGGAGTAATGTAACACGTTTACGAATCACAAAATTATTACATATAGAAGAAAAAATAAAAGCACAAGAGTAAATTGAAAATAGAGTCTTCATTCCAAGAATAACTTTAGACACGGAAAATAGCTTAACATTGCCATTTATTTTGTTTCGTAAGCAATTCCCTATCATTGTGACATTTGGTATGACAATAAACAAATCTACAGGTCAAAGTTTTGATATTGTAGGTTTGTATTTAAAAGAAATCCTTATTTTCTCATGGTCAATTACATGTGGTTTTAACACGATGCAAAAATAAAGATCATTCATTCAAGTAGAAAGAGATAAAAATACAGAAATAGAAAATATTATAGAAATTTTACATGATTAATTGACTTTACTTAATAGTTCTCATAGATGAACAATAATTTTTAATGAATTGAGAAAATTTATGGCAATAAATATGAAGTTATTATATTTATGAATATTGGGTCTTTTAACAATAATACATGACATGATGTATTCTTCTTCTATAATGATACTTTTTTGTTACTAAAATTTAATATTTAATCTTTCAGAATGAAGAATCTGTAATTTTAAAAATAAAATTTATTGCAAAATAATGGCTTAGTACACATGTTATGAAAAAATTATTATTCTTTACAATTATTATTTTACAATAAATGTATAAATTAATGATATTCATGAATATTGTCTGTTATTTTCCTAAATTAAAATTAGGTAGTGGGAGTTCTGTTTCTTCGTGGTTATAATAAAGCTAAATTTAATAGGTTATTCACTTAACCACTTTAAGGTAGGCGATACTTCCACAGTTATTATTATTCAATAATTATACAACGTTTTGATTTGTATATGTATTTGTACTATGTTATACAAGTATACGTAAGAAATAATAAATGTTACATTGTTCTAAAATAATAGTAACACAAAAAAAGTTAAATGCACCAAGAACTTAAAACTTATTTATGAATTAAAACAATTTTACAACACTTATATTAAAATATATTATTTATGAATATCAGTACACAATTAAACATGAGTTCTATACATCATCAATATGTATAAAGTCTATCAATTTTCCTCCTTGGCAGTGTAGAAATATAGATGACAGTTATTTTTTTTTTTTTATCTTTACCAAGAAAAATAGTGGGGTGGGTGTGAAGGATCAATAAAAATGGTGTGGGGGCTGTAAAATAATGTTGGGGGGCTGTGGAGGGGCT
>NW_019379510.1:84249-113075 GCF_000648655.2 Copidosoma floridanum | reverse complement strand
ATTAAGTTTTCTATAAATTAAAAAAACTTATTTTTTAGAAAGAAAAAGAAAAAAATAGAAAAAAATTATAAGGAATAAACTTTGACAAACAAATAATAGAATTGTAAGCCATCAAAAATTTCTTGGCATACAATGTTTTCAATATTTGCGTGGTTCTCCGAATCATTTTGTATAAATATATTCTTAAGACTTTTACATCTTGATACCAACACGTACAGCTGACCATGAAAAAACAAAGGTCTCTTGTAGTTAAATACTAATTTATCAAAACTTTGACCTTGCAATCAGTTGTTTGTCATGAAAAAAGCTAGAACTATTGGAAGTTCTTTTCTGTAAATAATAAATGGTAAAAATAAATTGTAACCGGTATTTACCGTAATTCTTGAAATGTAAGCTTTATTTATAGCATCTCTTTTGAAATTCGAAACATGTGGCTGTAATCCTTTACGTATGTTATTTAAAGTTTCTACAAAACGATTTATGTTTACCTTTCTAATAGTGCGATCACTACCTTTTTATTTTACATTATCTAGGCTGTAATAAGTAGGTTCTATTCCGTTTATAAAACTAATAATTTTATGATTTGAAATGAACGTAAGGTTGTTATAAGTTGTTAGAATTACTTTGTATTGGAAGCTATTTTTACCATGCCTATAAATTTTTTTTTTTAAAATCATCAGTTTTTTATCCCTGTGAAATTTTAAAAGACTTTATTGTTCCATTTTCAATGTCCATTAACAATAATAAAAATTATAAATCTGTATACTGCATATAACTTTGTAATTTCATGATTTTACAGTGGTTCCATACAAACGAATATCTTATAGTTTCACTTATTATAAAACTTTCACGCTCATGCTTTATCACTAGAAGTATTTGTCTAAAATCGCCTCTTCAGATTAATAACTTTCTACCAAATGAAATACCATTTTCGCATAAATCTTTCAAAGTTTTATCTACTATTTCAAAGCTTTTGGAGGGCTTGTTAAAGCTTTGTCCCAATTAATGGCATTTTCTTCTCGTAGTTATTTTTTAATCAGATTTGTATTTAAAGAAAAAGGTTTCAATGTTGACATTTCTATTAAAATTTATTTTTTTAACAACATTTAGGTTGGCAAAGAAATCCTTGACATTTGTTTCTAAATCTATAACAGTTTTATTGTTCTTTTTTATTTGGCTCTGTTAATCTATAATTATTACATAAATTTCCTTTAAATTTTAGCTTTTTTATTTAAATGTTATAAAGCATTATTTTATTTATCGTCGTTTGAATCTTCAATAAAAAATTTAAATGGAATTCCCAAATAGACTTACCACAAATATCTTTCAATGTTCAAACTTTTTCTTTTCTAATCCAAGTTTTTACTGTCGAATTGAAACAGTATTATTCTGGAATATTTACGTATTTAATTTTTTTTCAAAACTATCTACTTTTTTCAATTCCAACCAAGCCACTAATGCTGTTTCAGAGTTTTCTATTGCTTTAAACAGATTGCTTTCTTGAAAAACTATTTTTTGTTTATTTTCAATATGTACTGGAAAATTAAATACAGAATTACTATGTCCACACAAAGCAAACTCTTGAAATTGTCATGCTGCTTTCATGGGGCTAAAACAGTGGCCATCTACATACTCTGATATTTTATCAAAAGTTTCTACATCGTCTTTTATATCACTCGTATCTGTTTTCGCTATTTTACGTTAAGCTTTATCTTTTTTTTCATAAACATAACTGAAAATATACTGTAAAGTTTGAATAGATGCCCAATACTCAAAATTTATGTGGCAATTATATTCCGTTAATAAACGAGGATTGTATGGTACTACCATTGAATTATCAACTTAAATTTTTCCATTTTATTTTTCATTATTTATATGTGATTAGCACATATATGGCCACTTGTTTTGTAATTAGTGTATCCCATTTTTGTAAAAAAAGTGTGATTAGTAAACTCTTTCGGAAACTTTGTGCATGACTAGTAGGATATGCATTCTCTTCAACATGAGGTTTGTAAAGCATGATTTTAATAAATAACTTTTGTAGATGTAAATCAAGTGAAATTTTCGCTAAAACATATTTGTCTATGTCTGTTATAGTAAGAGGTTTATTGTTTGGATGCATTGTTACAATAATATGAGAATGAGGTAATTCTCTTTTTTTAAATTAAATGGTTAACGTAAGCACTGACTTTCCAAAAAATATTGTGATTAGTTATCTTTCCTAAGACTAATTTTGATTTTGTATGAAATAATCTTACAGTTATATTCAGAATATCATTCGGAGTGGTACGGTTAGAAAAGTTTTGTGGAACTTGTTTTATTCATTTTTGTTTGAGGTTAAATGTAACGGTGATAAGAAAATCAGGTCGTTCAAACTTTCGCATTATTGCCTTTGCGTCTTGATAATGTTTTTGCACATACCTAGTACCACCGATGAATGGATTGTATGGTACAACGCTTGAATTATTAATTTAAATGTTTTCATTAATATTTTTTTTTTATACGTGTGATTATCACATCTATTGTCGCTTTTTTTGGAATGAAGGTATCCATTTTTTGTAAGAATAGTATGATTCGTAAAATTTTTCGGTAACTTTTTTGTATAAATTCCTTGATGACTAGTAAGACATGGACTATCTTTACCATGAGATCCATGAAGCATGTGTTTTATAACTAACTTTTGTATTGGTAAATCAAGTAAAATTTCTTAATTAGATGCAATGTTAAAATGATATGAGATTGAGGTAATCCTTTTTTTTTAAATTCAGTGGTATAAACGTAAGCAATAAGTTTTCCGAAAATATTGTAATTAGTTATATCGTCTAAAATTACTCTTAATTTTGTGTAAAATAATCTGACAGTTAAATTCAGTATATTAATCGGAGTAGTACCGTTAAAAGGGTTTTTTTTAATTTGCTTTATTTGTTTTTATTTGAGGTTAAATGTTACGGTGATAAAAAAATCAGGTCGTCCAAACTTTCGCATTATTGCCTTTGCATCTTGATAATGTTTTTGCACATACCTAGTACCACCTATGTATGTTGAAGGTGAAATTAACATATTTCCAACTTTATTGTTTTCAAAATTTTCAGAGTTATTTAAGGCACTACGTATTACGTGATTTATTAAACCTTGATAACATTCAATTTTTATAATTTTTTGGTTATTGCGAAAGAAGCTTATTCTATTGCTTTCTATCATAACACATGCATACAAAAAAAATTGTTGCATCAATCTTCCAGCATAGAGTAATGGGCTAGAAATTTTACTACTTAGTCGATACGAAGTTCATTAAAAGTAATATTAAAGCAACGTCAGATTTTCCACTCTAGTGAAAAGTTTTTTCCTATTGTATGTACTTTATCCTACATCTCCGACTTGAAATAATAAAGGAAATACGATTAGTTCAACATGCTGTATTCGGCATATTGCATCGATAATGCAACCTATAAAGGTGGTAATAAATCAAATGATAATATTTATATAAATTTTACTGCAGAAACAATATTCGTAATGGTTTGGGACTTTACGAAGTTGAATTTAAAATAGGTACAACAGTAGCGTTAATTCGAAATTTTTGTATATCAGATGGCTTATGTAACGGTAAATGATTGCGAATCACTAAACTGTTGAAGTACAAGGTAGAAGGCAAAATAGTTCTGAAAGAAAAAATTGCTAATAAAACTTTTTATTCCATGGATTACATTGAATACCATATATACTTTATCATTACCCTTCATTTTATACACAAAACAATTCCTATTAGTTGTAGCGTTTGCTATGACTTTAAACAAGTCTTAAGGTCAAAGTTTTAACAATATGGGATTATTCTTGAAAAAACCTTTATTTTCTCATGGTCAATTGTACGCAGCTTTAGCGAGTTGCGAGAATAAAAATAAAATTTTTGATTAAATCGATAGAGAAAACACTTAAGATATTAAAAATATAGATTGGAAAAAAATTTTTATTATTAATTTTCAATGTATTTCATAATAGTAACATAATTCAAATATTCTTATATGTATGGACAAAATTTATTACCATTGCCCAATAATACATCCCATGAATGTTTATTGTGTTCATCTATTGTACCAAGTTCAACATTAATTGAAAACAGAATATGGATAGACCTTAGTCTTTCTGATTTAATAGGGCTTTATAAGTTGACTCATAATATATATGAAATATATCATTTTAATGCGAAACTTTCTTTAATAATCAAATAAATATAGTTGCAATTTAAGTATGTATTAGTTTTATCAACACGTACATGAAATAATATATAACATACACATAAAAATTAATATTTCACGCATAGTTTATCATAAATTATAACAAAAAAAGACTTAGCGTACCAAGAACTTTATACTTACTAATAAATAAAAATACAATTCATATGACTCAGTTTTTTTATCGTACTTTTAGTTGTATAAATGAAATGGTTAATAATTATTCGTAAGTTTACTGAAAAAAAAGCCTTGTTCTTATTAGTTAATATTTTTTTTAAATGAGCATTTTTACAGTACAAAAATTTACACGACATATTATTTTCATGATGTATTAAACTACATTTTTATTGAAAGACTTTGAGTAAGACATTTATACATAAATAATCTTTCAATTACTTATATAAATGGTTTTATATTGTGGAACGTTGCTTGGAATGCCTCACACAGTTTACTATATAATATAACGGTTATCTTCATGATTCAATATATAACTTTAATAACACTTTTTGCAACGACCACCTATAAATCAATCATAACTTTAAATTTCTTCTTGATGATGAGATAATTCATGTCGATGAGACAGTTTTGTCAGTAAGTAATTTAATAACGAAGCAGTTTAAAAATAATAGATTAATCAGTGTACGACACGTACACATCTGTATAGACATCAAGGTTCGAGAATGACTGTATGATCCCTGTTAGATTCCCTAAAAGCAGTGTGGGGGCAGTGGAGGGTTACGAAAAATTACTAGGGGTAGGTGGGGGTCTGTGGGGGTTTTTGAAAAAAAACTGCGATGTGTTAAACAAACGAGACAATGATGGGTTTTTACCATATTTTGTGGAGGGGCAGAGGAGAGATGGTGTTGGTGTCAATGGGGGTCTGAGGGGGGTTGTTTGGAATGGCACACCGAAATAACTATATAATATAGGAAGTTATACTATATATATATGCACGCGTGTGTGTGTATGAGTTTGTGCGCGCGCATGTGTGTGAGTGTTCGTTTAGAAAAGGTGACTAATGCAGACTCTACGTGCTATAAAGACATATTTGAATATGTCGAATTATGTAGACGTCCGTAGAATCTCTTATTTGTCGGCATAATTACCCCCTCCCCTGTATATGATTGTTTTCATAGATCACTTTTTTCAAGCATATATATTATTAACTGTAAAAATGATTATCGTAATTGTTTATGATCTTAAGTTGTCATGTCACAAACTTGACGTTGAATTTTTTAACTATAAATAGCTTTATTTTAAGACTTATGACATTGGTACTAAATAATGCAAAAGAGAAAAGTTTAGTGTTATATTGAATGAAATATCTGAAATAATTATCATTTCAACAGTAGCTTTAACTTAGTATCATAAGAACCTGAAGCAGGTAAAGATGTTCTTTCACGTTTACAACAATTAAATTTTTGTCAAAATTTGCTGTGTTTATGTTGTAAAATACTACTGTTTTAATTTGGTAAGAAAAACTTGAGTGAATTAGGTTTAGTGGAACACAATTTCCACATCCACAATATATGAATAATTCTTCTAGTTTAAAAAAAAAGTATAAGAACCAAGAGAGTATTAAATAAGTATTAAATTGTCATATATTTAGTCACTGTTTTATGTTCTGGAACTTAATTTCAATATTTGTTCTATTGACAAAACATTTTTAAAATTATCATTAGATATTGGAAAAGGAAAAATTAAATCATTGAAAGTGCTAGGTAAATATAAAGTAGTTAATATTTGTTCCAATATTTTTGGTAAAGATAAAAAATTTTCAGCAAATCACGTTATACTTACGTTTTATAACAAACAAATGAACCTAATTTTTAGATTGCAAAGTTTTGAATTATGTGAAAGGAAAAATGGAAATATATCACAGCATGGATCATGCTACTTACAGGTGTGTTGTCAAATCTGATGGTAATATTTATATGTATATATGACGGGGTCTTTTTTTTTAAAATAGATCGGAGCATTTAAGGAAATGTTCGTTCTAGTTGGGGGAATATGACAGGATCATTTTTCATATTGAGCTAAAAAACACCAAAACTCGACTTAATGTCAAATTTGATGTTTTAGGCTTATTTTAATGCCCTGTGTACGTGGGCTTGATTTCGTAATGTTTCATGCGAGAAAAGAGGAGAGAACGACCGAGAAATATAGCCAGTGAGACGGGCAAAGAGAAGTGCGAGTGAAAAAAGCGAGAATAATAAGAATAAATGCGTAATTAAAGAACTATAAGTGATATTAACGTTAATACTGTGTGCGAGGGTATATATATGTGTACATTTAAGTGGGAATCTAAAGGTCTGTGAAAAAGTAGATGGGTTGTCAATTTGTAGCGATTATCGTAACTATTGATTGTAGTTTTACCGTGTCTTTTGCAAAATTGTAATTTATTGGGAATAGGGAGTGTGTATATATATACGTGTAGTTGGGAGGAAAGACGAGACGTGTGCGAGCTAGATCGTATGGGAGAAGTAGGGGAAAAAAAGAGATAAAAGAGATTTCAACAGCAGTAGGACACGGGCAGCGAGACTGAGAGGACTCCTTAACGAGCCTTCGAGAGGGAAGGATGTAGAGCGTGTGCGCCATTGGGACGTCGTCCAGCCTTCATCTAATCATCAGCTCATGGCAACCTCCGAGAGGCATAATCTGCAGCCGGGCTGGAGACTAGGCAGTCACGAGAGACTCGAGGGCACTGGATAACACCACGAGGACACGACGCCAGCCTCTACCCTGGAGATGGTTTGTCTTAAGGTATTTTAGTGTAGTGTGAGACAAGTTTAGCGACTAGTGGGGAAGTGCGAAAGAAGGATTTCGGACGTGTTACCAAGGTGAGATTGTTTGTGTGTAGGATGTGTCAAGGGTAAAGGTAAGAAGTGGACGTGTGGATGAGTGTGTGTGGTTGATGATACGGGAATTTTCTGGGGTTGAGGGGAAGAGTGATAGGTGTTACCGAGGGGTTGAGATTGCTAAGAGAGTGAGAGAGCGAGAGAGAGTGTAAATGAAGTAGAAGAAGAGAGAGAAACTAGTACGTGAGCGTGAGAATCAGGTTGTCCAAGAAGAAGACGTTCGGATCGGGGAAGAGAGCTTGACAAGCATGATTCCTTGAGTCGTGGGTGAGCCGATGCATTTGTGATGACGGAAAATTGCAGCACTGCGCATTAAAGAGGTTTATCGAAGGTGTATGTGTGTGCGCATTCGAAGAGCCGTCTGAGCTCAGATATCGGTGAGAGGCCGCTTGCCCGTGTCAATAAAGTAAAGAAGGTGCGTACGTATCCAGAGTCGTCTGAGCCTTGGTAGTCGGCAAGGGGCCGCATGTCCCTGGCAATATGACGAAGAGAGTTCATGCGTATCCAAAGGGTCGTTTAAGCCTCGGCAATCAGTAAGGGGCCGTCTGTCCGCTGAAATAGGACGTAGTAGGAAATGTGTGAGTCTGAGACTCGGCAACCAGCTGGTAAGGCCGCCAGTAGGATACCCTGCGGATGAAGAGAGGATGTATAGTGTGTGTTCTCGCCATCGAGCTGATGCGTGAAGTATCTCGAGATCGAAGGCATTGCGTTGTGGCCAAGTGTTCTCGATATCGAACCGGGTTGTCGTAACCTCGGAGTTAGCTGTTCTCTAGGTCGTGTGTGGGGAACTTTAGGTATTCGTGTGCATTTATGTAGGTGTATGAGTGTGGGTGTATGAGTACAAGAGTGTGTGTATTTATGAATCTGCCACTTGCAAATTAGGGTCAGAATCAGTGTTACTCTCTTGAAGTGTTTATCTATTGCAAATGAAATAGAATAGTAGTCTAAAGGTGAAATTTGTGTTCATGTATTCATTTGTTTAAGTGGTAACATTTATATTCTGGTCGAATTCCCTCGGGCACTGTTTACCTCCCAACGGACAGTCCGCGGCTGGGCCGCTTCTAGGTGGAGAGTTACATCAGGAGAGCGGAGCAGAGCCAAGCAGCGGTGTGAAACGAGGTGTAAAAGGGGTTGTAAGTGTTCGGAGGTGATTTAAGTGCGTTCTATCGGGACAGGCTCTCATTGACGTAAAAATGTCAACAGGGCCGGAAAAATGTAACGTTACAGTTTCAAATTGAAATTATCAACAATATTTGTAAAGGCTTACCTCTGCATGAGCTTAATTTAAAAACTGGAACAATTGCAATGTTGATATTAAATAATGCTACTTATAAGCTTATCCAAAATTAAAGATAAAAGAAAACGGCGTGACATAGCATAATAACCCACCTAATTTTACCTCTTTTAGAAATGTAGCTGAATGGTGGTTAAAGGAAGTTCGTTGAAATTGTGAGGGAGGTTTATTGGGTTATCCGGTTATTAAGACGTGTTATTGTCAGGGGGCTAGGAAGGGTGATGGAGGTTAGAACAAAAACAAAACTCTAGAAATATAAGGTCAAGACTCACAGAATTTTATCTTATTAGAAGAGGGACTCAGGAGGGCTCATCAAACTTAAGCAGGCGGGTTGAGAGGGGTGAAGAGAAAGCAAAACATAAATTTAACTCAATAAGAAAAAGTAAAAACTAATAGAACTTCATCCTATTAGATGAGGTGCCGAGGAGGGTGAGGGGGGTAAAGGGGGATGTGCGGAATGACCTTCTA
Organism: Copidosoma floridanum; assembly: GCF_000648655.2. The sequence goes on along the minus strand of NW_019379510.1, from coordinate 104,226 downwards.
AAACTATTGTCTCATACATAAATACATATATATGTTCATGTTTGAATACACAAATTGACACACATGCGTATATATATACAGTAAAATTAGTTTGAAACAATTTTACTTCACAATTTTGTGTTAATAACATGTAATGAATTTTTGTCGTACGAATATAATTGTCATTTTCATGTTAATTATTGGACTATTGATGTATTTCAAATTTTTTTTTACCCACAAAGTAAGAACTAAAGTACCTACTATATAACGAAACAGATATAAACAACAAAAAAGATAATATTGAGATACTTGTAGACATGTAAGAATTTTTATATAGTTATTATTTAATATTAATCAAAGCGTAGAGGAAACTTTAGAATTTTTAAATTAAAGTGATAACATTTGCTAAATAAATTAGGGATACCCTTTTTTTTTAATTAAAAATGTAAAAGGAACAATAAAACGTATTAATACTAAAAAAAGGTAGAAAATTAATGACATTAAAAACTTGTGACAAAATTAATAAAGATGGTATTAATAGAGACACTAACAAAAAAATTTCAACAACTTTCAACGAACCAACGTACATCTGTAAAAAAGAAGTCTAACTTTATTTAAAGGAATTGATAATACTTATGACAGTATAATCATGAAAAATATAAGGGTAGTGATTCCAAAGATAATTTAGACTAAAATTTTTTAATACAAACTTTAAATAATATGAAGGTTTACTATAGCATATTTTAAACTTGAAAGTATATGCAATTGTTGGTATGACTAAATAGTTTGAATTCAACATTGTAGTACAAGCAATTACTTAGATAAATCAGACAAAAAAGTTTTAATGCTGAAAATCGCTATAATTGCGGGTAATAATTCGTCTTTACTGTTTGTATTGTACAGAAAATAATTTTTTTCCATTTTAATTTTTTCTATGACAATCAGTGAATTAAGGATTTAAAGATTCAAATTTAGTTCGTTAGAATTTTAATGTAAAAAACCGTCATTTTTTCCAGTCAACTTTCCGTGCTGCTGTCAAGATGTAAAAATCCTAATAACATGTTTATACAAAATGATTCCGGAAATATCAAACATTAGAAATATAGTATGAGAATACATTTTTTATGATTCAACATTTCTTTTGTCTAGTTAACAACCACAGAAAAATCTTATACTTACGGAATGGTACCATAAATATTATTATTAAATCATGTTTTATTGTTATATTTTGTACGATTGCACAAATTATCAGTTATGAGAGGTAAGAACGGCACTGTGGATTAAACAATGAATGTCGATACAAAAAACTTTTTAATTTAATTTTGTTACCGATTTTTTCTTTAGACCGTCCATTTCTTCAGAAAAAACTTTAACCTTTTTGATATAACCCCTTCGCGGTATTCTGTGTACCGAATATATATATATATATATATAAATATATATATAACTATGAGTAGATAGTTTTTTATCACGTGCGTCAAGACACATTTTTTCATGTTTTGAATGATGTGTGTGGCAAAATCTAATGACCTAAACGCAAAAACGTTAATTTTCAAACACAAATGTACAACACGGAAGGTTTCACTAAGATTACGCTAACGAAACTAAAATGTGTAAGTTTCTTTCACAGTCACAAGCGAGCATATCACTAATTGAGAGAAAAAACTACGAATTCAACAGATTTAAGTATACAATCGAAGTTACAATTAAATAATAATTTTGTAAGATCACATGTAACGTTGTCAATTTTCAGTTATATATTAATTGCAGTGTATGAACCAGTAACTACCGTATACTTTGATAATTAGATCGTATGACAGTGGTGACGGTAGGTAAAATAATAAATACAAAATAATTCACAAGATGTTTTATAATTGTGCAAAACTAGTTCTCTGTATACTTCGAGGTTTAAGAGGTAGTACATGTCTTTCTTTTGTGTAGCAGAATTGTTAAGCTGCCGCTAAGAGGGATGCCATAAACTAAGGAGAGGGGCACACAACAGCTGTAGCTTGCAGTCGACCAAGCAAAGCGCACGTGTTATCTTAAGCAAGGTCGGTAGCTGATGTGCGGCTATCTTGAATATGCTTTTATTTAATTTTTAAGTCCCCTTTCAATGCAACCTGAATTTATTACGCTTGAACTTGAGACATACGTTGGTACAAAATCAAAATACAAAAATTTGAAATTTCTTATTTTAGTATAATGCGCGTGGCCACATCGTTACATCAGGCAGTCCATGTTTTTGATATAAGCTTACTAGATAAGCTGTGGAAAGCATATATAAGAATAAAGGATAGCATTGAAAAATTTAATAAAATTGTAATCACTTAATAAAAATGCAGTCTTGTTTTCGTTTAACAATGAAGGGTCAAATGTAAGTAACGGCTTACCATACTTGTTATTGTATCCCATCGCGTTAGAATTGTGCTTATATGGTAAATAACTTAGTGTATATTTCGTTCGCATGCTTGAATAATCTGCCGTACATTACACTATTCATGGTGCGCATGCACGGCGCTCGTGTGTACTTAACTGCTCATGTTTCCGGGTGATACAGCTTGTGTTTGGCTTGTTGATTAGAAATAATAACTTGGTCTGGTTTATTATAGCATAAGATAAAAGTGATAATCAAAATAGAAAAGATCTTGGCAACTTTCTGAAAATATGTGGTGGTATAATTCGTATTTTTAAAAAAGACAGTTAATTGAGAGCTTTAAAAGTTAGAAGAGACAACTTCAAGAAAAAAAAAAAACGTTTTAAAAACCACGCGTCGCGACAAGAGGTAGAGTGTGCTAACAAAAATGTAAAGTTAGAAACGATTAAAACAAACCCTTAACATAAATAAGATATTTTTTCAAGATTTAGTAAATAAAATCTGGCAGCACTATAAAATCAGATTAATCAGGACTTTTCTCATCATCATTTTTGTCTGTCAATAAGATCCCAGATTTTGTAGTACGAGAATTGACCAAGAATCCTTTAGTAAAGGTAAATTTATTCTTAACATTTATTGATGCTCCTAAAAAACCAAAACTTTTGATTAATCTGGCTGCTATCTGTATTAGTCAGTGTTTTTAGTCAGACGCAATGCGTTATTTTTCTGATTGTATGAAGGCTAAGGTTGTTAATAAAGATAGAAGTAGTTATTTAAATAATTGTCTCACAAGTCATTAGTAGAACTTGTACGAGATGGCCAGAACATAGATAGCAAAAAGTATTGTAAGAGAGTTTGAAATGATTCAATGCTTAGTTGCACTTTTAGAAATCCCAGATATGTGATTAGACAAACTGCATCTAAGATCAAGAAAATTCAGCAAGCTGGTACTAATCATAGAATATACAGTTTTAAGGTTTCAAGCAACATGTCCAAAAAAAATTTATCACCTAATGATATTCTGGGACAATTAAGTATCTTCTTGCAGTAATATAGAGTGTACAACGGGTCCTTCTCTACCCAGTCAACTTTCGAAAGGAATATAAATTTGTGGTAATATATACAGACGACTACTCCAGATGGACAATGACATATGTTATGAAATCTAAAGGTTAAGCAAGACATTGGCTAAACAATTTTGTTAAAAGTTTTAGCTAAGCTTTTACTGACCTGTCCTGATACTGCTCAGTACAATGGTGTGGCAGAGGTATTCAATGGTACGATTCAGAATAAGATGCAAGCCTACGTGCATGATTGCTAAATTAGGAAAAATATGTGGAACCCAGCTTTTACAGCTGCTCTTATAATCATGCACCTCACAAATTAAATAATATAATAGCTACTTTCAAAAGATTAACCGTGATTATTAAGGTAGAGATTACTCCAATCAAAAGATTGGATTTAAAGATCTATTTTTATAAGTGATTTGGTTTTTACGACATCTGTAGAAAACATGAGAGGGCAAACTAGAATGATAACAACGTAGACAGTTGCTGGCCTTAATATTTGTTATTTTTTTGAGCCACAAGGCCCTTTGGCATCACCTATTCACCCCTAGCTGGCCGATAACTCTGGCTGAAAATTTCAGATTCATACACAAAACAAGATCAATAATGGTTTATGAAATATGGCAAAGACAATTCTGACAAATAATTGGATACAAAAGGAGAGCACATAGTGAAGAGAGAAAAAGGACAACCAAAAAAGATTTCAGTGACTGTTCAAGAAAATATGGCATCTATTGGTATCCATGATACAATTTTTTCAGGTGTTATTGACATAGTCAAATAAGATAAATTAATTTATTACAAAGATAATGTTGGCAATGTCTATTGTAAAGGTAACAAACAGAATGGCGGATGCCTTGATTACTGGATTTAATAAAGATAGTCAAAGAATAACGTTTGCAAGTTGAAAAAAGTCATATACCGGCTTACAATCAGTCCACAAAGATGATACGAGCGCTTCAAGAAAACGGCTGTTAATCTAAGATAACAAGAACTAATCAGCGATCATTATATCTATACATTGTGAGGAAAAAAAAGATTTCTTTTTTTAGACATGTATTCTGATAACATGATGGTTGCCAACAACTTAATTATATATACTATAAAAGTAAATGAAATCTAGATTGGCCTACGAAGTTAATTTCAAACATTTGATGTAGTATTTTTCTTGATCTTTTGGGGCAAATAACAAAACTCTTGGTTTTTCTTTTAGCGACGTTTCGTTGACTGGAGTGTCACACGATACATTAGTGAATATGTTTGATTATGAATATATTTGGTTATGAAAAGCCTTGAGAGACGTGTAAATCACATTCGTCGTGCAAAAATTCCGTTTAATGATATCATAGAGTTAACGAAGTTTCTATTTGAAAACACATATTTTACCTTCAATAAAAAATTTTACCAACAAATATTTGGTACCCCAATGGGGTCACCAATTTCTCTTTTTTTTGCGGAATTGGTGCTTGACGACTGTGTGAATGACTGTTGGAGGATTTTAAAACACGAACATAATGTGGAACCGCTCTTTTATTTTTTATACGTTGACGATTCTATTACTTGTATAAGAGAAAAAGATATTGACCTTGTGACCAAAGTTTATAATAGTTATGACGTAAATTTAAAATTTACACATGAAGTAGAAATAGAAAACCAAATTAATTTCTTAGATATGATGCTAATAAGACCAGATAATAAAATCATAACTAATTGGTACAGAAAAGAATCGTCTACCAACACACTCTTACCCTATGAATCAAATCATACACCGCAGCAAAAAAACAATGTAATTTACAATCTAGTAGACAAGGCAATAAAACTTTCTGATTGTTCATTCCATAGTGAAAATATAAAAATTGTAAGACAGATGCTGCTTGAGAATGGCTATCCAAGGTACCTTATCAATAAACAGATTAAGATTAGACTTTGTAAAATTAATAATGCTACAATAAAAGCTACAGAACGTTTGCATTTGAATACCACTATTATAAATTTGCCTTACTTCCCACAAAACTTTGAAAAAATAAAACGATATTTAAGAAAATTTAATATACAAGTAATTCCCAGAATAAACAAAAAATAAAACAATATTATACAGTTGGGAAAAGATATCACTGAGACTTTGGATAATACAAATGTTATATAAAATCTCATGTAGTGACTGTCTAGCAAAATATACAGGTGAAACGAAGAGAGCGCTAAAAGAGAGAAAACGAGAGCACCAAAACAACTATAAATCGGAATCCCTAGTAACTTTACACCAAATCTCTAATGATCATAATTTTGATTGGGATAATATCAAAATATTGGACAAAGAACCAAATTACAACAAACGTTTGATCTCTGAAATGCTTTACATTACCTCCAATAGTCACAATATAAATAAACAAGAAGATGTACATAAGTTAATTCGCACTTATCGAAGCTTTTCAACTCTGTACGGTTCTAGAAATAAATGTATATTTCTAGAACTAGTTCGTTTATAAGTAAGACATGTAAACTACAAATTTCGGTCTTTGAATTGCGAAATTTGTATGTGCGTATATATGTGCCTGGCTATAAAAGCGATGGTCATTATAATGTGGGCGCCTTTGCCATTTTGACTTGCGTGTGAGCTATTTGCTCGACACGTTAAAGTTTCCTTCACGGTTTTCAATAAGGTATTCCATTAGTTATTTTTACACTATATGTATCCATATTCATTAGTCATTGTAAAATTTATTATTATTGTGAATAAAGCCTGAAGAGGTCGACACTCCAGTCGACGAAACGTCACTAAAAGAAAAACCAAGAGTTTTGTTATTTGCCCCAAAAGATCAAGAAAAATGCAACATATAATTATAACATGGAGGGCGAAAAATATTCAACATTCAAACATTTGATCTTGATAAAGTAGGCTTATTTCTGACTAATAAAGTAAAAAAGATGAAAAACAAAAAAAAAAGATTATACCACTTGGATGGTAGAAGATACTTTGTCCGTGTAAAAATATTCATTATATCATCAAACAAAACACATAACCGTTCAACTAACATTTAAATACTCACTTTGCGTTGAAAAACTAACAATTACTTATTACAAAAACTAATTATAGTAAGACTTGTCACAATTTTAGTAAATTCTATGCTAATAATTAGGGGTGCAGGTAACGGAAACTTGGAGTAGTATCAAGCTTTACCAGTACTTTACCAAAATTTCACTTGAGTTTAATTAAGGCCCAAATAAAACAGCAACACATTACCATAGAACCATAACATGATAAATACTTAATAGACTTCTTATTAATAGTAACTTGGCGGGTACATCGCAGATACTTTATGAGTCAGGTACTGGGCTGGAACTCGACAGACGTTGGATTGTTACGTTACGGGTACTTGGCGGGACTTGACTCACACTTGGTGAATACTTGACGGGCATTTGTCAGGTAATTGGCAGGCACTTACGGGATACTTATCAGGCACTTAGTGGGACTTGACAAGCAATTGGCAGGTACATTGCGGGATCTCACGGAAACTTGAGGGGCTTGACGGGCTTTTGGCGGGTTTTTGATAAATACTTGGTGGACACTTGAGGTGTATTCAGCGGGGACCTTACGGGCACTTATCGTTACTTAATGGGCGTACTTGGCGAGCCGTTGACAGGCACATGTCGGAACTGGACGCGCACTTGATTAGTACTTTGCGGGATCCTATAAGCACTTGAGGAGCTAAATGGCCACTTGGCAGGTTTTTGATGAGTACTTGGTGGGCAGTTGGAAGGTACTTGACAAGCACTTTACAGTGACTTTACGGGCACTTAGCGTTACTTTATGGGCATTTGGTGGTACTTGGCGAGCAGTTTACAGACATGTAGAAAGATTAGATGAGCACTTGGCAGGTACATTGCGGGTACCTAATACGTGCTCTATAAGTACCCGCTAATCGCCCACCAAGTACCTACCAAATGTCCGTCAAGTATCCACCAAGTGCCAGTCAAGTCCCGCCAAGTACCCGTAACGTAACAATCCAACGTCTGTCGAGTGCCAGCCAAGTACCTAATTTGTGATAATGAAATGCTTGAGATGTGCCCACCAAGATTTTACTAACTAGAAGCCTGCTAAGCACTTGTCATATGATAGTTCTGTAGTATTGTGTTAATTATTATGCCATTTTTTTGGGGCTCTAATTAAACTTACATTAAATTTTTGACAGAGCACTAGTAAAGCTTAATACTTCTCCAAGTTTCCGTTATTTGCGCCCCTGATTATAAGCATACAGCTTACTAAAGTTATGTCAATTTCTACTTTAATTTATCGATTATGGAAATCTTTCGTCGCTATGATTGCATAATTGTCAAAGGTTAACATTTTTGTAGTATATTGACTTATAGTAATTGTCAGTTATTCAACGTAAAGTAAAATTATAATGTTAGTTAAACGATTATGTGTTTTGTTTGATAATATAATTAAGGTTTTTACAGACAAAGTATCATATACTATGAAAGAGGTAAGTATCAATGACGACAACATTAGCGCGCCATACTGCTGCACTACTTACCGACAAACAGCCTGTGGCTATGCAATTGTTTATTAACACAAAACCATTATCTGTGTCAGCTTGCAGCACTACTAAAAACTTGTTCCAAAGCTAAAATCGAACAATCTTGTAGCGGGCCTTATTGAAAAAAAATTCTTATAACAACTGCTTTTTGATGGATTATAATTCAAGATACGTTACTGTACAGGCCAGTTACCGATGTTGATGTAGTCATAAATGTGCCTGTATACAGAAATTAAAGCTTACTAAAAATTTGCTGTTGTTGGGAAGGCATGAGAGAGCAACATAAAAAACTTTAAGTACGATTGAGTAAAAAGATTGCAACAATAAGAGTGCATGATAGTGCAATAAGAGTGCAAGAGTGCATGATAGTAAGTATTTTAGTTAAGATTGATAAAATATTTTTATGTGAATAAAAATTTGTATATGTTTTCTTATATTTGAGACGACATTGAGGACCCAACGAAAGAGTAGAGATGTAGATTTTCCTCTACCTGGGGTTTGATCTTGCACTTTAATATCCATGATCGATCTTGGATATGACCGTTAATTTATTTGTGAGGAGAAGGGGGCTTCTTATTTAAATGTGTACTGTAGGTAATGTGAGAGCAAACCTCAAACGCAATCACGATTTACTGAAGATCAAAATCAGACCCCAGGAGCCTGTGTTTTTTTTCATTTTCTTATACATATATTTATACATAAGTTTTATTTATTTTTTTTAACTTTCTTTATCTTATTATTACTGCTTCAATGTAGCACCAATTATAGAGAAGTATAAAATTTGTATTAAGCGTTTGGTCTTATTTTGGATACTTGTTTAGTATAAGATAGAAGTATGACTGCTTTCCATTCATGTACCCATTTGCACACACGCATACTTCGAACAGTTTCAGAAAAATATGTAGATTAAAAAAAATTGGTTATTGGACTTTAGCATGCAAAGTTAGCAGTTCTTTGGCAGTAATAACGATTACATAACAATTTTTATTTTTAAGCGACTTCTTGACAGCTTCGTTTCGAATAGCAATATGCTTATGTAACTTGTTACCGTATGGTATTTTTCTACCTGTGGTCAGCAGCACCACGTAATGCATGTGATTGGGGTAGTTACTACTCTAGAAAACATAAAATTGGTATCAAGGCTGGTGGAGGACTTTACCTTCTATACAAAATTATTCAAAAGAAGATATATTCCACATTCTCTGGGCATACTATCCATGCATGTACATAACAACTTTTTTTCTATCAATTTTTATTATTCGTTTCATTTTTTTCTATGAAGATAAATTCTTAATATTATAAGTTTCTTGGATTCTAAGTAAGAAGCCTACATGATTAAATTATTGTGACTTTCATTCTATATATTATAGAAATTATTTTTCTTTTTGAACCAGTTCATCAGTTTGATTGTATTATTTTTACATCTTTCATTAAGTTTAAGTGACCTTTGATCCTAGTATATACCACAGCATATAGTATCATGTAGAAGCTTATGTCCCCCCTCTCATTTGAAAAACATTATATGACTCAAGTTTGGATTGAAGGAGCAGACACGACGCTGAGCGAATGTCACATGAATATTTTAATGATTTGTGTTAATACTTATTCAAACAAAGCATTTTTTACTTTAGCATTAATTCAACAAAATCATTCATACCGTGTGATGTTGTCCAACCTCTAGACTGCTCGTAAACTTGTGTTTCGTTAGGGAATTTAACATCAGGTGAGTCCTGTCGTTGATGCGGATAATAAATTACCTCAGACTGGGTTACTTCAGCCTGTTTATGGTCTACTATGCAGAACGGAGATGCAATATAAGATGAGGTTTGTAGCTGTTTCTGTTGCTCCTGGTAAAATTTGAACTCATTATTGTTGACAGCACTGTTGCAGATTGGAGCATTAGTGAACGTCTTTGTTTGCACGTAGCAGGTTGAAGATCTAGAATCTATATGTGTTTCTCTGTTTTTTGTTAGAGAAAAAATTTGAATATCTTGTAAACAAGTAGATGAGTGATATAGGCTCGATGCTGTCACAGGTACTTCTGCGATTTCTGGTGAATAGGAATAGCACAAAGTTTTAAGCTGTAAATCCGGAATCAGGTCACTTTCCTCCAAGTCAACTTGTTGATTCTAAAAAATTTCAGAAATTTGTAATAACTTCTAATGTAAAAAAACAAGTATGGTCTTTTAATGAAATACAAAACAAAGCCTACTATCATATTCAGCTCATCCTCTGTATTTATGTATGTCTGATAATTAGACTGATTAATCAAACATCTTGAAGAATTGAAAGCCATGTGATCCAATAATGCTGTGGTATGACAAGAATTATTTGGATTTTGATTGTCGATGGGAAAATAAGGCATTATAGCTTTAGAGTTGAAAGATGATGGATTATATTCAAATAATTCAGATGATTTATTCATGACACTTGTACCAAGCCACTGGTAACAATTCTCTTGCGGATCTCTTGATGGTATGGAATCCAGCTGGAAAGTTTCTTCAGGTTGCTACAATTAAAGAATTAGTGTTACATTATAACAGAAAGTTAAAAAATACTGATATCTTTTATGTATACAATGAGGTCAAAGATTTCGATCATATTCAATTGAACTTAAGTTATCTATAGGTTTTTGTATGAGCCAAAGATGGGGCATTACATCGACGAAATTTCATTCATCACTACATCAACGCTAAGAAAAAGTTAGATGTACAATCTTCTTAACATTACTGTAAACAGTACTCCCAAGTGGTTAGTACTTCCGCTCACCTGTGATGGGTGAACTGTTCACCCTAAGCGAATACAAGCGCTATTAGTCTACTTAATCAAGCTCTTAGTACTACTAGACATTCACCTTAAGGGAATAGTTCACCGAATTTGAGTGAGCACAGAAACTAATTGAGAAGAGGGGGTGATGTTCACAGTAAGGTTGGGAATACCGTCAACCCAACTTTTTATTAGGGAAAGAACAGAAGAGGAGGGCAGGTTACAGAAATTTTGTAGTTATTTTAGATGTTCGAGGTAAAATACAAAGATTACATGATGAATATTTCATGGCCAACTAAATCAATTCATGTTAACCGATACAATCAATACTGCAGACAGTTTGTCAGGTATAGTAGTACATAACCAAAACGATGATTTTAAAATTGAGTAAATGAACTAATAAAAGATTTAATTCAAAATTTTAGAACCACGCAATAGTGAAACAGTAATCATTAGCTTGCAGGAATCCATAAACATTATAACTAAAAGCTTGATAGTGTCGCCAGACTAAGGTAGGGTGCAAAAACGTTTAGGTTCGAAAAAGCAAATTCACTTATTAAACCAATAAATTTATTTTAGTAAAAATCACTAAAGAATTTCGACTTAAATTTATCTTACAAAATAAATTCATAACACTTAATAATTATCTTATTTAAATGCATTCTAATAGAATTAATTCAGAAATGTTTGTCTACTGTTTTTCTAAAATGTGAATATTCCAAATTAATTAATTGGTATAAATTAAGTAAAATATATGTTGATCGATAAGAAGGAAATTCATTTATGCAAAGTGATATTTTGTGAGTTAATGTTATTTACTTTCAATGTTATTGGCTCAATTACTTAATCTACTTTTCGAAAAAAGAAGGGTAGACACCCTTAAAAGTTATACAATTTTGTAACTTTTTTAATTTTTCTTCACTACTAGGGCCAAAGAATATTTTAACACATTTTACTTAATACGATAGCGCGAATTTTTCTGTACTTAGATCAACAATAGGATCCCTGTTAGCCTTTAGTTTAAAAATCATTGTGGTTTACAGACAGTTTATGAATACGATGATAGTTTTAAATGGTTCTTGGTTGGATCACGTATAACTTATTGTGGAATTGATGGAATGACTAAACTATTATTTATTGTGCATCACCTGCATATGTGCTCACCACTGCCAAATAATGGGGGATAGACCACTCGTTAGTGTCTGCATGACTACTAGCCTGAGTCATCTAGCATATTTTTTGAACCTATCCCTTTAAACCTGAGATGAAAGAAAACTTTTTACGACCTTTGCTTATGTACCTCCCAGACTTGCATGCACAAATTGAATAACATAATTGTTTATCTAAAAATACCTTTACTATTACATTTTACAAAAAATTGTCACGTAGTACTGTACAAACTCAATATTCAACTGCTGGTGAGCTTACCGCAGTAACATCATTATCGTCGTCGTCGTCGTTTCATAACCTCTTTATTTTCACAGAAGTGCCTCATACATAAAAGACATAGGTAAGAGCATTTAAGAACATGTCCTTGGTTTGTTTAAACTAAATACGTCATTAGATCGGTAAGCTGGATCTCTTAGTTAACCGTTTACATTAAGACTATTAGAACCTAGTATACGTGGCTAATATGTATTAAGTTGTTTGAGTGATTCTGCTGTACTGAACACAATGAATTAAAGTGTGAATTGTTTTTTTAAGTAATTAAATGGGATAAACCGTGAATAATAACATTGAATGTTATTTCTTCGTAAGTTACAAGTAGGATTGACAACCAGATTAAGTTTCAGTAATTTATAGTATGTGAAATAAAATAATAAAGATCTTTATCATTTCCAGACAAACACTTCTTGTATTATTTACGTCTAAGAAACAACATTAAAAGCATTTTAACTCAATGACAGAAAGATGGGACCTCTATTCATGCATGGATGTATAATAATCATTGTAGACCAGGCTCCGTATAGTGTGATGCGTGAACATCGTTTGTAAAATGTATTAGTAAACACAGGGTCTTAATAAATAATTATGTTATGTAGTTTACGCATGCAAGTTTTATAACATAAAATGAGCCAAAAATGTGACAAATGAGATTCTTTGGACCGTCTCATATAAATATACTTACCACAATTGTTCATTAATCAATGAGCTTCCCTAAATTAAAGAGTTAAAAAAAAATATAGGAATATCGATAGCCAAGATGTTCAAAAGGATATTAAAATATTCTAATTTGTTTCGGATATGAAGAAAGGCCCACAAAAATTGAGCTTTACGACTTGGTGTTAATGGTTGGGCTACCGCTGAAGAGTCTTCCATACCTATTGGCGTTAGGCATATTTACAGGTGGTATCAAATAACTTCGTATTGAACTTCATTACAGCAATAAAACGGATAGTCGTAGAGGTTTAAATAGAGGGTCTTTAAAATTTTAACTTTTATGCCATAATAAACTGTAATTTTGCGTCTGAATGTGAACAATGAAAGTCACAGTGTTAACTACAAACAAAATTAATTTTTTTGCTACTATGGAACAAACAGCAAATTTTAGATCACAGAAACATTTTAGCAACGTAATAAAATTTGAAACGTAACTAATTTTTGTAAATTAATAAGCTATTTAACAATAATTAGGCTAAAAATAATATATTGTGGATGTAAGTCATTTATTGTGATTAAATCGTTATTCTTATCGTTACATGTTAAAATGTATGATTACCTAAGAACGAAAATAAAAGCGGTCAAATATAATAGGCTAAAAAATTTTTTACAACAAATTAAGACTTTTACATCCCTGATAATGGGTATAAGAGCTGCTGTTGGTTCCTTGGTAATCTTTGTAGGATCTAGGTCCACTAACTCTACATTGATCTAGTCTACATTGTCTTTAGACAATGCACACAAAAATTCTCCAGGTCGCTTAGAACGAATCTGTGAAGGACGCACTCGTGATACATTATTTTTATTTTTTTGCCAATGAACGTTTTTTTTAAGATTTAAAAATATTTTATTTTTTTATTATAATAAACTCCACTTTTAGTTGAAATCTAAAATTAAATGCACCAATTTATACCTGTGATGATCAACTGAATCCTTTGGAGCAAAATAAATTCCACAAATGAAACATATTCTTTTATTTACTTCTTTTTGTTGGGACAGTTGGGAAGTTGTACGGATATCTTGGTGTTAAGGATACTTAGGGCACAGTGGTACAGCATGTCGAAATAAATATAATGGAAACTTCTCAGGTCGGTGATCCACTGGACAAGGAATTTTGTAAGGCTGTTGACTAAGAGGAAATAGCGCAGGAAAAAATCTTCGATGGCTTATTTATTTTAAATTGCTTCGATGTAAAGAGCAACAGGTCAAATCGTTACATTTAATAATCTGCATTTATTAAAATAAATAAATAACAATTAGAAGTAAAACCAGTGGACAGTGGGTGCTTGGGTACCCAAGTCTAAAGTTATACTTCTATTAAAATAATAAATGGCAAACAATATAATTTTGAGTATGAAAATACCTTCTATGAAGCAATATTGTGTACGAAGGTGGTGCAATTATCGTGGGAATGAGTATACCTACGTAGATTGGGTGTGATTTTAAATAATATGTAATGTGTTAACGATAATAAACAATAAATTACGACATAATACAATAAAAATAACATATAGGCTGGTCAGTCCAAGACTGTACACTTTCATCGAATCTTCCGGTGATTTTAGAACAACATTCTACTGCCTACGCTGATTATATCTGTAACGTTACGCTTACATCTATGACGTACGATCCCACACTTATTTTTCGTCCATATTTAATACCCAAAATATAATTGTACATAGAAAATTAAGAAAAATCATCCTGTAGTATAGTTTTCTTCCATAGGGTAGTACTACATGCCAGTGAATGTCCCTTAATATGTCCTGAAGAAGCATAAAAAATACCCACGAACATTGCAGCTCGTTTGACTGTACTATTATTTTATACATGATACATTTAAAAAAAATGGATATTTGACATTAAACTATATGAACAAATTACATCAAGTGTCGTTTATTGAATTTGTAGGTATCTCCTAATTTTTTGGATACAAAAGATTATTTTTAAAAGAACCTATCGAATTTTCAAATAGACCCACAAATTAAATTTTTAATAAATTTAGAAAGAGGCGATGAGGTGTGCGTGAAAGCGTGTATATGAGTACGTCCACATACTAAAAAGAATCGATAGCTTTACTGTACACATTAGCGTTCCTGTCATTTCTCTGAACTTTTCTTCATGAACTATATGAAGAACGTCCTTAAGTCAAAAAATCACTTTAATCACGAATGAAAAAACTTTAAAAGAATAAAATACAATAAAAATTAATTATTGGAATGATACAGTAAAAAAAATTTGAAAAAATATGAAAGAATGGTATGAAATTATCTATTAATTATAAAAGTAACAAATTAAATATGTAGGAATAAATATTTATGAATGAATTGGAAGGGTTCTNTAGTTTTTAGATATTATTAGGTAAATTATTTATTTATTTTATTTATAACCAAATCAAATAAATGAATATACATTAAATAAAAAATTTCTATGAAAAATAAGTTACAAACTGTAAGATAAGATAAAATAGTTGGGTATCCTATGTTGGGTCAGCTCATAGCAGAGTAGATAAGGGCCGTGGTCAGAAAGTAAGTGGTCGAAGGTTCAAATTTCTTTGGAAACTTTTTTTTTTTCTTTTATTAGAATTGGTTAAAAGAAAAAGAAATAAAATTCATGTTTTAAAATTATGTGGCATCATGTGGTGTAGAGGAAACCGGAAGTACGTCATAAAGGGTGGGACGAAGGGAGAGAATCAAGCAAGATCCACTTCCGTCACACTTGTTCTCAAGGTCAAAATCTGAAATTGTTGATTTACCCCCACGTATACCGCGCTTATAGAAGTACAACTTCCAAAATTGTATCGTTTCTTATAATTAGTGTTGTAAATTTTCCAAATTTCAAATGCAATTAATATTAGCTTGTACGCACGTAGTTTGAGTACCAAAGATCTTTTACTAACTCAGCTGAAGGAACTTTTTCTTCAATTGGTATAAATTCTGCTACTACGTTATGCCTGTCAACTTTCAGTTCAGATCAGATCTCGGAAAAAGTTTGTCCAGCACATTGAAAACTTTTTTTTCCAAGTTCAAGTCCATGGTGTTACCGTTTCCATTTAGGTGACTACCATACGTATCATGCAACAGAATAAGAGCAAAAAGTGATCTGCTTAACGGTGCCACGTCTCTTTACACGATTGAAAGCTGATCTACCTGGAGCGTTTGTAAATGTAAAAATTGCATCCAAATAATGTTTATAAAAAAGGCAACCGCTTTAGCTTTAAATTTCTTATATCGTTAATCCTCGCTTGGACCTCTATCAACTGATACCATTATTACTGGTTTGCGTTTTTCATCATTATGTTTCACGAATGGTTTAAAATCATCTAGCTCAATAAGCTTTCCAAATCGTTCGCATGGGTAGCCGCTGTCGAACTGCTATGTTTTCCACTTCGTATGGCTATGTACGTGGGTTCGGAGTATTGCGCAGCTTACTTTCTACCCATGTAGCTTCCTTCGACAGCAATTCCAGCGTATACTGATGGCGTTAGTTTGTGTCGACTGCCAACTGTAAAATCATGATCAGGTCATCTTGTATTCTACGTGCATTAGTATAGATGCTTGAGCTCTTGCAGCAGTTATCCCCAATGGCACTTTTGCTTCATTCACTTGTGAGATAACCCACACCTTTTAAAAGTGAAAAAAATGTAAAAAATTATTTACAGAGAAAAGTCGAAAATTTAAAATGTTTAATTATTCAAGTTATTGTACAAATTCATTTCTTTTCAACTCTTCTTTCAACGTACACTAGCCGTACGTTAATTTAAAAACCGCAAAATTTAGATGCTAATAATTATTTCACAAACAATTTGTGAGTATTTTTAGAAATGTTTATTTTGTGGGTGTTACTTTCATTTGCCACAAAACATCTCAAGAATTTAAATTTAGCGGTTTTTAAATTAATGTCCATGTGGTGTACACTATAATACTTTTTAAAAGAAGTTTTGTTTTAGTATATATACATAAAATAATATAATAACAAAATACATTAAAATAGTATATTACGCACGAGTTTGCAAAGGCTTCGATTTACGAACCGAGAAGTTTACGGCACGAGCCAAAGGCGAGGGTGTGACGACCGCTTTGGGCTCTACAGAATTGCACAGGTACTGTAGAGACGTGCCGTTTTCTTTCTATCGTAACGGAATTTAAGGGTAGAAGTCTACAGTACACTGTAATTCTGAATACATCGAATCCCACTGATTCTAGCTTGGCGCATAAATCATCTAACGTGTGGCATGATTGTACTATCGACAGCAGCTCACAATTGAAGGGTAATATCACGAATAGCTTCTAATATATCTTTTTGTTCAGTTTCTTTTGGAGCATGACCTAATTTATCTTTTACTATTAAACTTTTTGTAGTTTCGGATATTTTATAATAGTAGTTTCGGCCTGTTATAATCTTTTAATTCTTCGCGTCGTTTATTGCGGTGGATTCTTTGATAATCCACTCTTGACTCTTTTTGCTTCAATTTTTTTTTTGATAACAGACAGTTCAATTCACTCTTAAGACTGTCTTTATCTTTTTTTATTAAGTCTTGTCATGGTTTATAACATTTCCAAGCTTGTTGAATACAAGTCTCTGATAATGAAACATTAACTACTTCTTCAATCTGTTTTTTTGTGACATCTGTATAATTATGAAAAAATTATGAAGAAAAATATATTACATACTATTGAAGGAGTTTATAAAATTATTTTATTTTATCATTGTACTAAAAATTAACAATATTTATTTAAAACATTCAAATTTTCATTCAAAAAGTTTTAAAAATTGCATTTTTTTGGGAACACCGAATAATTTTTCCAACTTTCATTTAATTTACTATTCATATATTGACTGATAAAGTTCTTTTAAAAATTATATAAGATTGTGTCTTAGAATGTAGTAGTCTTATTCGCCCACTAATGGCAGCGTCATTGTAAGTATAGAACTGTATGTCAAAGGTATTTTGCGAGAGTGAGAGAAATAGATGGACTTCATATGTGCAAAGTATGTATGTATTATTTCAGCGACTCTAGGGCTCCGTCGCATATCCATCAGTGTGTGACTGTGTCTGTTATCCTTCTGTTTGGGACCTGCGCATACTCGTATGTGTCTACGCTCTGCTACTGGCTGAGTTTGCTCTCTTCTCTAGTAACGTTCAAGCTGGCAACATCTGTGCCAGAAAAGTTCGCTCACGTGCAGTTCTC
Organism: Copidosoma floridanum; assembly: GCF_000648655.2. The sequence goes on along the minus strand of NW_019379510.1, from coordinate 86,153 downwards.
GGCGACGATGTGTGTGTGTAAAAAAAATACTGTTGATACGCAGACATTAAATAGACGGTTCTCTTTCAATTATGTAAAGTAGTGTGCTTAGAAACTCCAAGAATAAATAAATACATATAAAAGTTCACACACATCAAATTTTCTTAGCGTGCACTGCCCGCTAGTCCCTAGTGGCGTACCCTCAATATGTTCCATTCCTCATCAGATTGAGAAATTACTATGATTGCATTAAAAAAATTTACTGAATTTATAAATAAAAAATAACTGAAATCTGTACTATACTACAACATTTTACACCAGGGTCATTTGCTACCACAGAAACTAGCGTATTTTTATCATCTTAACGTTTGTTTTTAGCATTGGCTTATACTTTTCCATCACAACAACAGAAGAGAGAAAGAAATAGAAAATATTTATTACAACTAATATCGTATGTTCGTGGGAAAACAATATTTGTGCTACTTCTAAAAGTACAGGTCGGGCGCTCCTGTACATAATTTTAAACGTCTGTAACATATTATACATTTATATATGTTGCGACATATATCTGGAGGCTAACTTCTTGAATATAATGTTCTAAACGCAGAAATTTTGATAGCTCATCAAACGTTTATCAATATAAATCATGCTACTAAAACTATTACAATAAAGACACACGAAATTTCCGAGTGTTTAATATATGTATACTAAAGTATCAATATGAGAATAAAAGTAATTTATGCCTGTAAATTTTCATTTTGCATAAGAAAAACAGCTAACTTACCTTTGCGAAATAATTGAAGAGACCAGCTTATCTGTGAGTTCCCTCTTCATTCAGATAACGAAATTTTTCTTCTGCAGCTTTGTTCAAATTACTTTGATATGCAGCTTTTTACTTCTTCCAGATTTCATTACATTGTGTAACATTTTTGACATGCGGCATATAAACGTTCGTAAACTGCCAACATTTTTGCACTTTTATCCACTCAACTATTATCACGAACTAAGAGTTTTATACTGTTTTACAACAAAATACAGATTCTAGACCCAAAACATGACTCAATCAACTCAAAAAGAATTTAATAAAAGTTTTTGTCAACGATAACTAAGATTAAAATTGAAATTACTAAAAAATTGACAATTTACAGATTTAGAGCAGTATTTCACTTGAGTCGATTATATTACGAACATTCACCATGATGGAAGAAAAGTCTCTGATTGTGATACGCACTTGCGGACTTTGTATATAAGCTACAGAAGGTGATTAAGTGCCTGATATTCTATTTTCAAAATTTGCTACAACAGTGAATAAACTTTAGTCAGTATGTCAGCGTCCTCCTGTCAGGATAAAAACACAGTGTTTTGTCACACGTAAACTTATTGCCTGCCCCCCTCTCCTCAAGCGTAAACATCCATATGATTTAGCGAAACCCTCCCCAACACTATCAACAAAATTTGGGTACGACCCCTAATTTGGGCATACTATCACAGTGACAATGATAGTTACGTACAAAAAAAGTTAAAATGCCAGTTTTCTTATTTTTCTTTGACTTGCAATAGATTTCTCTGTTTTAAATTGTAGATTATCATGTCAGTCACAAATTTAACATTAAATATTTTTACGACTAATTTGTTAATAAAAATGATATTTGGAGACTAAGTGGTTATTTTTTTGATTGTATTTTTCTTGAACATTTTTCAAAGTAACTTAAACAAATACAGAAGCAAGGTGATAGGGAATGGGACTTTATTATTTGACTTGTCTGTAATACCATAATGCAATATGATGAGAACTATTGTGTGAGAGAAGGTGTTGATAATGATATTTTAATTTATATAGTTGATCTGACAAGTATTGTATAATATATATGTGTGTATATATACACATATATATGAGCATATATATATATATATATATATGTATA
>NW_019379510.1:28063-84201 GCF_000648655.2 Copidosoma floridanum | reverse complement strand
ATATATATATATATATAAACTTTCAAAACGATTTTCTAAAATACCAATAACATACAATATTAGAGTTCATCATAATAATTAAATTCATTACTTTACATAATATTTAATCATTTGTACAGTTTCTAAAGACTTGATTAGTGTTACTTCGAGTGATATTTTTGTTACTAATGAGTAAACATATTAAATATTTTGGAAATGAAACTTTTTGGGTTAGGCCATGAACATAAGGGGAAATGCGTTACGAAAAGACGTAGCCACCTACCCTGCGGCCCGAGCCCTCTCCTCAATCTACTCTCTCATACACTTCCTCCCACTCCATCTGTCTTTCGCAGCGCACGCTACTCTACTGTCTACAATTCCGTATCTCCTTCTCTTACATATAAGCCGCTTGCTCCTTTCCCCTCACGCTGGTACTATACCTATATATGTTTACATAAATTATAGGTATGTTAGTATGTATGTTTCTACGGTACAATTAAACAATTGCTTAAGCTGAGATAAGGGTATAGAGAAATGAGAAAGAAGAGAGAAACAACAACTGCATCTATACTAGAGGGAAAGTGTACGTATGTATTTTGTATACATATATACGTGTTGCACGTCTCTGTAATTACGTATATGTTCATACGTGTACATATATATAAAAAAACGTGCGTAAAGTATTACATATGTATGATACGACAATCTTACCTTTCAAAACAAGAAAAAACGCTGTATCTTAAAAGGAAAGCAAAATTGGTTAAAATTAACACTTTTTACGGGCTCTCTAAAACTACATGATCGAGGTACACAAATATAAAGGGGTTGAACTATGCAAAACATAACCTTCATGATTTATTTTTTTGTCTGTATCTTGAAAAAAACAGGTAAAAAAAATTTTTATACTCAGTATGGCATGTTTAGAACATTAATACTATTGTTGACTAAACCTTCGAAGAATTTTTGTTACAACATAACTTCTCAAAGTTAAAAAAACAGTCGTGTTTCGAAAGGAAAGCCAGATAGGCCAAAAATAATTTCACGTTTAGAAAATAATTATCGAGGAGCAAAAATACATGTTACATTGATTCATTTAAATAATTGCAATAATTTTAAAAATAATAAGTCATATCTCAAAGGCAAGGCTACATCCCATATTTCCTAGATATAATTTATTTACTTTCTATTCTCTATCATGTATTATAAGAATAATTGTCACGTGACCGAAACCTATATTCTTATTATTAATTTGAAGATTAGTAGTAATTAGTTATAAGCACAGGTTAATTTTAATATCAATATATAAATAATGATAGAAAACGAATTAAATGACAAACTACAACGTTACAATGAAAAATAGCTGTATGTCAATTGCTTTCCTTAATCTCAATCAGATATAGTGAATTAGTTTACTTTTATGGTAGCCAAAATTTGAAAAAATGTGTCGGATAAAATGATTCCAACAAGAATTGATTGTACGATATATCAAAGACACGAATAAAAAAATTTGAATAAAAGGAATTTTTGTCCCACGTAACCTAACAAAAGTACCTTTTTTCGAAGCACTATGGTGAAAATTTTTGTTTCGTTCTGTATTACATGACCAACAATTCGTGCATACATAAATAGATGTAGCAAACATGAAAGTACTTAAAATACGCAAATCACTTGTAACATAAGTATATGTATTTTATGCACGCACGTGCTCGTATACATAATAATAATAATAAAATTTTTGCTATTTTAGTATCGGATTCTTAAAAACCTGTTGCAATTAGATATAATCTAATTTTTTCAATTTCTGTTAAACCAAGTTTATCAACATTTAAGTTGGAAGTTTCACTTCTGCCGGGGGTCCCAAGATCGACACCTGGTTTTTTCTTTCATTTTATTCAAATATAGCTAATATACGATTTGGAAAACGACCAGTAACGTTTTTAAAAGTAAAACATTGTGTAACAACTTTCAAAACAACTTTCCAAAGGACTCGTCGAATCAGATTATTTCATTTGCAGCTAAGATGCATAGAGTACTGCATGTTTCTTTGTGCAAACAGTGTTCTTCGAATAAACAAACTTTCTCTGAGCCTGTGCATCCAAACTGTTTTTAGGAAAATCTATCCAGGAATACCACTTAAATTATTTTTACTGTCGTAACTTTTGAAGTGAAACTTCTTTTGTTGGGCCGTGAATAGCCACGTGAGGGGAAATGCGTTACGAAAAAACGTAGTCACTCACCATGCGGCCCAAGCCCTCTCCTCAATCTACTCTCTACCATACTTGCTCCCGCTCCCTCTCTCTCTCTCTCTCTCTCATAGCGCACGCAACTCTACTGTTTATCACTCCGTCACTCTTTCGCATGTACGCCACGCACTCTCTTCCTCTCACGCTGCTACTACTTTACCAATATATAAAGCTAAGTCGCTAAAACAGTTGCAATCGCTAACCACGAAAATTACTCAACTGATCTTGCTGAAATTTTTCATACTGATTCTTGATACTTACTTGATGGAATTAATATAGTTTTTATCTTGAAGAAATTATTAACGATAGCAATAAATAAGCTCAAAGTTTTGTAAAAATACGTGACTTTCTACTTCATTTCAATAGGATCCATTAGGTGGCATGAAAGTAAAATTGAAGTAACCTGGAATAGAATAAAGTAAATCTGGTTATTATATTCCCATGCACAGTAGCAAATACTACAGTCGATCATCGGAAGTACATGAAGCATAGAGCTAAGGGTTATGAAGCTGGATATCCTGGCTACTAACAATACTGTTGTCTAATGGACAAGCAACTTATGTCGAACTTCATTCCAAACCACCAAGATTGACGAGTGCCACCAATAAAAAAGTTTTCTAAATGCTAACGTCTCCGGCGAAAACCAGAAGACGATTCTAGCCTAAGCACAATCTGCTCTAGCAATTTGAACTTTATGGCCATTCTTTCAACTGTCCTGGGGCTACCAGAGCAGATTTTGCTACAACAGCAATCCAGAGAATGGAACCCTGAGGAGTGCGGCCAGCCACAACAGCCTCCGTATCACTGATCGTCTCCACGGCATACCCACAGAGAAGGTATTCTCCAGGCCCACTTTCCCGACTAACGATGAGCGGTTAGTTATCTGGAGAAAGGTCCGAAGACGAGACATTTTTTGGTTAATGGCGTACCTCTCCCTGGCAAGGTCTCCGTGCACAAATCCTCCAAGGGTGAGAGCCGAGCTACCTGCAGCCAGCTCTCCATCATCGACAATTATAATAGGGAGTAACTGTATCCTTATTATCCTTTTATATGCATTTATATGTGTAAAAAACGTGCGTAAAGTATTAAATATGTATAATACAACAACCTAACCTTTGAAAAACAAGAAAAAACGCTGTTTTTTAAAGAAAAGCCAAAGTGGATAAAAATAAAAACTTTTTCGGATTTCTTAAAGGATAACTACATGATCGAGGCGCAGAAATAGAAAAGGATTGGACTATGCACAAACATAACTTCAATTTTCTCGTTTCTCGACTGTATTTAAAAAAAAAACCTTTTATTTTCTTAAAATTAAAAAAAAAAATAAATAAAAATAAGGGAAGCCAGATCGGCCAAAAATAATTCCACGCAAAGAAAGTAATTAAAGTACAAAAGTATATGTTACACGAGTTTATACAAACAATAGTAATACTTCTAAAAATAATAAGTCACCTCTTAAAGGCAAGGCTACATTTTACCTATAAATTGATTTATTTTAATTTGACTTATTATTAATTTTGAGATTAATAGAAATTAGTTAGGCACGGGTCAGTTTCAATATGTAAATTATAAATAATCATAGAAAACATATTGAATCATAAATGACAACTTAACAATAAAAAATATCTATATGTCGATTGCTTTTCTAAATCTCTGTGAGATGAGTAGAGTAGATTATTTTACTTTTCTATTAGCCAAAATTAAAAAAATTTTTTTTGTCGCATCCAGTGATTAAAATAAGAAATGATTGTACATATATAATGTCATATCTAAGGCACGAATAGTAGTTTTATATAAAAGGAATTTTTCTCCCACGTAACTAGACAAAAGTACCTTTTTCCGGGGCAGTATGGTAAAAGTTTTTGTTTCGTTCTGTATTACATGACCAACTATTCGTACATGTATTAATACATACTATACCATAGCAAAGATAGAAGTATATATGAGTAAATGAATTTCATACACGCGCGTGCTTGAATAAGATAAAAATATTACTCATTTAGTATCAGATTCTTAAAGACCTATTGAAATGAGGTGAACTCTTATATTCTGAGTTTCTATTATACCAAGTTAAATAACATGTGAGTTAGAAGTTTTACTTGTGTCGGGGGTCCCAATGCCTACACCTGGTTTTTTTTTTTTACAAATTTTCTTTCACAACTTTATGATACAAAATACACTAGAAAGACACATGGCAGGAAAAAGCTTTGTCAGTGCCTTTTTCTCGAGACCTCGTTTAAAAGAGCTTGGAAAAGCTCGAACCTTTAAGGTACGGCTTGAATAATAGTCTTACGAGCAAACACGTGCCTGCTACTAAGTTATCTGGTGGGTCAATGCAATTAATGCATGCAACAACTTAATATGAAAATCACATGCATAACACGTTCTAAGTACTTTAATCATCTACTGTAAAGATGCAAGGAAATCACGATAAACAAGCATAAGGGCATTAATATGTAAGACGCTTATTTACCTTTTCTCTGTAAAGATATTTAATCCAACATTAATTAGATTTAATAAGACCTACTATGACAGTTGTTTAATAATAAAAAACGTCGAATGGTGACAACGTCCCAGCCCCTATCTGGTACAAAAAGCTCTAACTCTTATCAAAGGGATGTAAAATCATAATTATATTAAACAAGCCGTTATTTTTTTTGCAAAGGCACAACTGAAAATCAAGTTTTTACATCAAAAATAACTTAAAATACAGGTCATACCTAATCACTACCGTTTATACTTCATATAAAGTAATTTTTTTGTGTTCTAGCATTTTCTTTAATAATTAACACATCCTAAAGGTAAAATTTGGATGAATTAAATTCATACTTTGAAAAGTCTTTGTTTTCTCATAGATGATAATAGGTTCTGTTAAGAAGCTGCAAACCTAAAACAGGTATATTTATGTAATTCAAACATAAAAATTATTTGGAAATAAAGGACTATGTTTGAGAATGAATTTTCGTTTGAAAAAATGACACATTTTTAAAAGAAGAAAAAGCTAATAAAAAGTAGTAACGAAGACTAAAACAATATTATTTAATATCACGACATTAATTTATATTTTTCTGAGTCAGGCATCATGGTTATCTGTTTCTTTGCAGTTTCGTAGGGCTACTGACGAAGGCTACAACGATTTTTACTGCTTCACATTCAATAAATAAGTATAATATTATAATATACAAGTGCACGAAACGACTAAAACCTTAACCCATGTGGGGAGGTTAGTTTTTAGTCGGTAGGCACACCAGGTGAATCTGACACTACCATCGGATTAGCTGGGGTGTCTATGAAGATTTTGCCCTCCCTGCTCCATCAAACAAAAAAAAAAACCGCATCAAAATGGTTATTCATGGCATCTTTTACTTTCTCTTTAAAATATCACATTTTGTTATTTTTTAACGTTACGTTGTAAAATAATTTAGGAATAAATTGAATACATAGATTAGAATTACCTAATCATACCATAATTTTTTACAATTTTTACAATAGTTGTGTAAAGGTATATAATTAAATAAGTTACATTAAGGTTACATTGTAACCTTGACACAGACTTCTCTTTTTGTGTTCCCATATGACTTGTTTCCATTAAAAAAAAAAAACCTTAAAAAGTGTTGTTTTCGACTCATCTTCCTTTTTCTTCCAAATATCGTGGATTTTCTTCTTCTTTTTTTTTTTCTAGTTCTGTTAACGTAATTTAACTTTGAAATCAATTTTGAATAGTTGTAATAGTTTTTTAATCATGTTACATGTTTTTTTTATTTAAATTAACATTTATTGTTAATAACATTGTATTAAAGTTAGAGTGTGACGTATGGCTAATGCAAGAATAAATATACAAAGTATATATAGGTCACGCTGCACCGAAACCGAGATAGCGTTGTGTGTACATGCTGATACCATGGCTCGTACATACTAAATAAGGTAAAATTCTTTCTGTCTTTACGTTATTTTTATTGGGGTGAATTTTTTTCACCCCTTATATCTCACCCATACTCCTCCTCAGCCATTATTCAATTTTGAAAAGTCCCCCTTAACATGACGTAAGATTCTGTCAAATAACACGTTAGTTTTTTTCGATTAAATTTTTGTTACCCCCCGTCCACCCCTCTCACGATTGTAAAGGATCCCACCTTGGTCACCCTCAGCTACCCACTACTATTATAAAGAACCGCACCTCAGCCTCCCTCTAAATTAGTTTAAATTCTATTGGTTTTCACGTATTATGTTTCGTTTAATTTTAAGTTAACGTAAGAGTTACACTTATGTATAACTAGCAGCCCTCCGTTTCGGCTTCGCCCCAGACTCACTAAATGGAACACCGTAGTGTGTTGACATCTAATGTTAAACGTCTTTGGTTGAAAATTCTATATCTATTTCTGATACTTTTCAGAACAAAAATCTTCTTGTTAAAAACATATTTGTTGGAAATTCAAGCAGTTTATTTGCTTCTAATTCGCCCTCTTGTGACTTTTGGGATGATTAAGACTATTGTGAGCCAGAAAGACTGTTTTTCGTCAACTATGTTAAGTTTTAATATATTTGTTGGCAAGGTAGTTCGACGTCTAATGGCTCTAAAAAAGACCAGTGAGCTTTTGAAGTAAACTCTTTCTTGACTGAAGTTTCCAGCAAACATGACTGCCTTTATACCTCAGAATGATCTTCTCTGTTCTACTACTGTGGCACTAGACTGATCAGGAGAAAAACAACAACGTTTAAAGCTTTGGAGCTAATTGTAAAGCTCTTTTCCAACGTCTCCTATTATAAGGCCGAAGACGTTGGTGTCTTAAGCACCATGTTTTTCCGCAGACTAGGTTATTTTGGTGACTTAAGATTGGTAGTAAAAATATATTTTTTGGCAAGGCAGATTAACCTTAGGTGGCTCTTAAAAGAACAGATGAGATTGACAGTTAAGTAGGGAACGTAAATACTTATAATGGCCCTGACAAGGGCTAGTGGTAAAACTTCTAGCTATTCTTCATTATTATTTTTGATGATAGAGAGCTGACTGCTGGTAGCTTGACTTTCACCCTTGGGGCTTGGGGTCTGTGTGCACGGAAACCCTGTTGAAGGGAGATACGACGCTGACCAAAAAATTTCTCGTTTTTAGGCCGTTCCCCAGATAACCAGCTGCTCATCGTTAGTCGGGAAAGTTAGGCCAATACCTTCTCTATGGGTATGCTCACGTTGGGACGACCACTGAGAAGGAGGCCGTTATGGCTGCCCGAACTTCTCAAGGTTGTGTTTCCTGGCTTGCTATTGTAGCAAAATCTGCTCTGGTAGGCCCAGTGCGGTTGAAAAAAAGGCCATGAATCCCTTTAATGCTAGAGCAGATTGTGCGATGTAACTCGTTTTTCCGTTAGGGAACAGTATTGTTGGTAGCCGGGATACCTAGCTGCACGACTCCCAGCTCTATACTTCGTGAATTTCGGATGATCGACTATGATATTCGGTACTTTGCTCGAGCTTATTATATCCACATTTATTAAATTTAATTTCAGGTTGTTACGATTTTACTTCGACGCCATCTAACGGATCCTACTGAACTGAAGTGAAAAGCCAGTGTATTTTTACAAAACTTGGAGCGTATTTATTGCTATTGGTATCAATAACTCAAGATAAAAACCATACTTAAATAATCTAAGAAATGTCCAGAATCAGCATGCAAAATTTCAGCAAGATCGGTAGAGTACCTTTCGTGGTTAGCGATTATAACGGTTTTAACGACTTTGTTTCATATATTAGTAAGATGATAATTTATATTTACGTATGAGTATAATTTTTGTTTCAGTATACTTTGAAACAATGGTATTAAAATTTAAAAAGTTTAGCGTAGTATGTTATAAGATAATATTTAACTAATAATTTCATCGATTTGATGCACCTTATTTTTATTGAAATGAACTACGCAATGGTGTTGCGGATAATTATATATCTTTGAAATAAAAAAAATATAAAAAATAAATTTTTTTAGTAACTTCACGTAAATGACTGTCAAAAATTCTCCCTCAAAAAGTCTTCCAGCACGCTTCGCACGTCAACCTTCACAATTTTACGTCATTCCATGCTTTTCGCGGTTTGCAAAAATTTATTTTGATAGAAAATACATGTCTGCAATAACAGAAAGTTCTGTAGAAGGGTTTTGGGGGGTTTGTATCTAATGCTCCGCACAAATAAGTACAAATGTATATATTAGTGAGAATGCGACCTCCAGTGTGCTTTTCGTATCACTTCCCATAAATTGAGTGTGACTTTGGATTTTTCGAAACTTTTTAAAAATGTTCTTTTTTTTTGGATTGTGTTCACCTGATAAACTTGTGTTCTAGTGTTTTTACAGTACTTAAGTTTATTAATAAATTACAAAAAACTGTAATGGAATTTTCAACTTCGAAATAAACTTTTTTTGAATTTTCATTTGTTTCTGCATTGCTTAGTGTGTGAAGTCCTCATAGACACTAAAGTAAATAATAATGCTGCTTCATGAGTTACCATTTCATAATTCATCTAGTATACTTAAATTTCTGATTAATATCACTACTGCTCCTACTTTTTAATTTCATGTAAGAGATAAAAGACATTTACGAATATTATTTAAAACTTCGGTTAAAAAATTTATGTCAATGTTATTGTCACATTTATTAACATTTTTATATATTGCTATATCTCCACTTTAATAAGTTATGGTTCATCCTTTGATAAAATTTAAAATTTTTTTATTTGAGAAATATATACACTTATTATGTGCTGTTAAAATGACACTATTAAAATAAAAATGTGACTTTTCACTTAATATTTGGAAACATACATCGTCTGTTCACTATTTTCTTGTAACAACAAAGGACTTAACATTTCCATTTTCCATTTCTTATAATGATTCTGAAAATTTAAAAAACACAAAAGTTTTAGTAATTTTGGTCTTATATTACTTCTGATCCTTCTTCAATTACAGTAAAAATTTATTAAAAATCATCCCCTACAAACATTTGTTTGTTCCCTAAGGATTTATCACTTTCTTTCATGTCTTGTTATGTATTATAAACAATTTCTACAGCTTTTTTTGGATCATTGAAGGTTTATCCCATATGATTTAATCAACTAACAGACGTTTTTCTTAGATTGTAGTTTCAAGAATAGACTTTGAACATTGTCTTTTTCGAGTAGTAATTCAGAAGTTTTTTGACATTTTCTTAGGACGTCATATTAAGGCAGTAATATTGCGACAGGCAAAACTTTTTTTTCGGTGGAAATAATACAATAAATTGAAATTTTATACAAAAATGTCTTGTACCAACAAAACCGTCAATAACAATAATAGAGTTATATTTTTTTGAAATAAACTGTGAGGGGCGAGGAGGGCTGTATAAAATTATAAGGGTGGTGAGGGTAGTAACGGGGCAAAAAAAACTCTAGAAATAATTAAAAAGTGTTTCAAATTTTTCATTATTTACAACAATTTGTATAAAGGGTGGTGAGGGGAGTAAGGGGGTCATTTTAGTGACTTTTCTTACAACTATATATACGTGTGTGTTTGTAGAAACTGACTCATATGGCTAATTACATACCTACAGAGAGAGTAATTATGCGGACGAATCAGGAGTAACGCAGACGTTCATACTACTACCATATTATTATGTACCATCCTATTAATATTAATATTCAAGAAGCTCATGAAGTCTGCATGAGTAACTTGCACTAAACACATATGCATCCTTAAAAAATTGTTTTTACTTCAAAACGAAATTTCATTCGACACCACAAGAAATTCGATGTAGATCAACTAATCAAATTCATACATTGTAATAAAAAATTTGAGGGGTGAACATATTTTAAATAGACATATGAAAAATCACAGTAGATGTTGAATTCAATTAAACAAATTTATACAAAATAATGAAAGGATTCTGAAGGTCCAAAAATCTAGAAAAACATATTAAAACTCAAACTTCAGAAATTAACAATGTGAAATTTTTGGAAATAAATTTTTTATTTGCTACTCAAGTTATTTATTGTTCTTTATTATAACCAAGTATTATTTTCAAAAATTATAACATCATACAAGTTTAAAACTTCTTAAAGAAAATATTAAAGTCTCTTGTAAAACACTCAAACTGATTAGAGCAATCGAATCCACGAACGTCAACTAACCAATAACACGCAATAATTTCCTAAACTATAAGGTCCCCGAGAACCCAACTAGACCGATCACTCAACAGCACATGCAATTTACCGTTAAATGATTAAACTGACACTAAGGTAACTATATTAACTTCGCAGAAATACCTTGACCAGAAAACAATAACTTTATAAGTAAAAATTAAGCAAAATGAGGGGAAAATAGAGGAGGATGCATGGGGAGAATAAGGAGTATGTCAAGTTATATGAAAAACAGAAAGAAAATAAATGAGTAAAAAGGTATTTTTAGGAGGATTGGTGGGGGATGGAGGAAGGTTTGAGGCCAAATAACTTTAAAATAACTATATCATATAACAATATAAATATACTAATGGAGCTGACGCCCCCCTGCGCGCTCCGCACGCAAACCCCCACTAACAGATTAAGTAGACAAAATAACGACATTACTCGTGTAATTATCAATACAGGCTGAGAATGAGTTCACAACAGCAGAATACGCGACTCACAAAGGAGTTGATAAACGGATGATAACATTAATAATAATTTTCCAATAGAATTTGCAAACAATATTAGAGAAGGTCTTCCACTACACAAATTAAAATTAAAAATAAATGCTATAGTAATGTTAATAAGAACTTCAAGTACATCAGACGGTCTTTGCAATGGCACAAGATTAAAAATAGCAAAGTTATTTAAGTATAATATAGGAGCAAAAATAATATCGGGAGAAAAAAAACAAAAGTTTATATTTCTAGAATAACATTGAATACTGGCACCCCATCATCATTACCTTTTGTCTTCCATAGAAAACAGTTTCCCTTTGTATTAGCATTTTCCATGTTTATCAGCAAATCACAAGGACAGAGTTTTGATTCCTTAGGATTGTGTATTAAAAAACCTTAACTCTATCACGGACAATTATGCGGTGCTTTATCAAGATGTAAGAATCCAAAAAGAATTTTTATTCAAATTAAATCCAAGAATAAATCAGAAATTGAAAATATTATTTAACAAGAAATTTTTCAGTAATTTAAAAATATGTAACTTCAAAGATTGTCACATTTAACTAGACATATATTCAATTATAAAAAAACATGGAAGAAATATGTGAAAAATGTGAAAAGAGTTTCAAAAGAACAGATGGGTTAAAACGACACATGAAATGTCACAACATTAAATTAACAAAATGAATGATTGTTTTTAAAGCTTAATTGTGTTTGTCTATTAAATTATACCTTCTCCTGAATTCTGTCTTTTTGTAAATAAAGTTCTCAGTTAATTAAGAATTTTATACTTGGGTAAAGTACACATGGACCAGAAAGAGATTCCAAGTATAAAAGCTAAATCAAGTTAAACAAATAATCGTCCTTCAGAGACATATAGTGAGAAAGGGAGAGAGAATAGACAGAGGGTACCTATGATCAGTGACTTGAAAAACCCTAGAAACGAGGTATGCCTTGGGTACTAAATTACATATATTTTTTAACATTTCAGATGGTAAAATATTCTATAAATAAGTATTTTTGGGGGGAGCGAGGGGGAGCTAAGGAGGAGCAGGGAGGAGCGGGGGGGGCTAAGACTCACTTTCGTCAATACAACTATATAATATAGGGAGATATATATGTTTGTGTGCGCTACGAGCGTCAGCCCCCCCCCCCAGTTACGTTATAACTTTAATTTTTTCGAAATAAGCTTTGCATTGATATTTTATAAGGCCTTAAAAAGTGATAAAATTAATTGTTAGTAGGAAAAAAGACATGTTAAAGTAGATTTGACGGAATTTGGAGGACTACAGAATTTTAAAAAAGTACTTGGGAATAAATGTTTTATGCTGGGGAATGAATACTGGGCTGCTTTTAAGTAAATATAAAGAACAGGCTGCTTATTCCAAAAAAAAGTGGTAAAGTTTATGTAGAAAGAGAGATGTGCTCTTAACTTTTGTTTTGGTGAGGTTTAGTATTCCTTTCAATGACCTCCATTTTAAAATGAGCTGTCTATCCTGTATGGGTCAATAGATATTTCTAAAATTTATTAATTGAGCACTCCTTGTTGTCTTTAAACTGTAGCTTATGTACTGTTCGTGAGTCAATATATTAAATATCTTGAATGTTTTAGGAGACTTTCGTCAAATTCTTCCAGTAGTAAAAAACGGAAGCAAAATTGCTTTTGTTCAAGAAACCACAACATCTTTTAATTTTTGGCCTCTGCTTAACATTTTTTATGAAAAAAATAATATACGTTCGATTGATAGAAAATTTTCTTTACTGCTACTGAGACATAGAAGAAGGCAAAATTAAAACTTTCAGAATTCCTCAGACATGGAAAACAAATGATATATGTTGTAAAATTTTTATAATGATGATGATTCTTTTGTAAGTAAAGCTAACATCTCAAAATAAAAACACTAATTTTTTAAACAAAAAAATTTTAAATAATATGGTATGAACATAAGTAACGTACTATAGTATTGATAAAGCAACTCACAAAAGAGTAGATAAATCAGACGATAATATTTANGTGGTTGGAGTAGTACCTAGCGTGCAGGTGACAAATTTCACCCTTAAAATGCAAAGCAAAGATGGAAAGGGTATGACGGACCAAAATCCTATGTCGTACATGTTAATGGTTGAATCTGAAGGCCTGGCAGAAGCAACTGGAGGCCAACCCACTAGGGTGGCGTTGGCAGCATCTTGACCCCAGGATCGCCTTCGGTGTTTTAACTGTGATGACTAGGATCATATAGCCGACCAATGCCCGAAAGCTGGAGCCGGGCTCAAAAAGTGCTACACCTGTGGCACTTTTGTAAACGACATACCAGCCCACAAGAAGTGAAGCCTAAGATGTGGCGAGCAATTTAAGTCAGGCTCATGGGATTTTAAAAGGCAGAGGCGAGGAAGCCGAGGGAATCGAGGTGGCCACGGCCGTGGCCGTGGCGGTTGCCGGGGCCGCTCAAATTCTTGTGTTTTTGGGCAGAAAAGAGACTCTAGCAAAGTCAGGGATGAAAGAGACTCCAAAAGACAGAAACTTTCTGACCAGAACTGAAATACTAAGGGAAAACCAAACGCGTCAGTTTCAAATAAAGGTGAGTCTCTGACGTTGATTGAGCCTCTCTCAAAACTCTGTTTTCGAACTCTGCAGATTGGGTAAACAATTTAGAATCAGATGAGACTGATAAAATTAATATCATCGCCGATTCGGGAGTGACTTAGTGTGACAAATGTAAATAAAAATTTTCAAATCAAGATAGTCTATCATCACACGAAAAAATTCACAAAAAAAATTTTTTTGTATGTTATTTATGTAACATTATTATACTATTGAAAAAAAGCTATTTGCGTCACAAGAAAGAATGCCAAAACGTTAAAAAACATTCTAAGTGTATGAAATGCGGGCAATGTTTTAAAAAAAATTATCACTTACAGAGACATTTAAAAACTTATGAAAAAAAATTCAAAAAATATTTGTCAAAATTGTGAGAAAGTTTATGTAAGAGCAGAGCACTTAAAAAGGCATTTTAAAGTATGTTATCAAAATAAACATAGTTACTAAGTGAAATTGTAGTAACATTTGTTGTTATAGTTAAATAACATAAAACCATTTGTAACAGTTTATAGATACGACTTTACAAATCCATTCGCTGCATTATTATACATACTAATTGTACTGCATAAGGTGATAAAATTGGGGGATGTATAGGGGGAAGTATGGGGGGAGCTGCGGAGGAGCGGGAGGGAGGTACGGGAGAGCGGGGGAGGGTGGGGAAGCGGGGAAAGGCTAGCAAAAATTTGAGATTTCTCGAAATACGCAAGAAAATNCTCGCTCTAAACTTTTACAACTATATTATATGTTTATGAATAGTGACTTATGCGGACAAATACGTGTATATAAAGGTTATTATGAGGACAAAAGTGGAATTATGTGGACGTCCGCATAATTCTATTATGTTATTAATGTATATGTTAAAAGCATGTAAAATCCGCATAATTCTATTTTTATAAACATATATATAGTTGCTTTGTGTGGGGAAGTCGCAATCCTCTCCTACGTCCTCCACAAAAAAAGTTTGTTACAAATAGTCTTTCCACAAAATAAGGAGAAATTCGATCGTTTTTTATGTGATTTTAAGATAGTTAAAAAATATGCTTGCCTCATATTTAGCTGTCCCGCGAACCCCCCACAGATTTTTTTCTGCTTTCCACCATCTCTACAACATTTAAACATGCCAAAAATGAGAATAAGATGTATGCACCTAATTGTTCTAAGCACATTTACTCTGTCTGCAGTCCAACCACCTTTCAGCTGATCCTCAAACAAACCTATTACATCTATAGTAAAGGCCACATTTACATCGGGCGGAAAAAGCCAGCAGAACGTTACAGCATCAGAGAGGAAAGTTAATTTTCGTATTACTGTTTTCTTTTGTAATTAGAGCCTCTTTTTTCTTACGTAATCTGTTAGAGGCCGTACCATATAACCTTTTTTTTGCTTTGTGGCCCAGTGTTATAAGATGAGCTAATGTACTGAATAAAAGTCATATAATATGACTCCAGTATCATGTAAATAGGATTCCGCGCATTACAATGCACTTATCATAAGTTCATTAGTCGTACATCTATACGGAGAAAAAAGTACGTATTTACACTTACAGCTTAGATGTAGTTGTTTATTACATGCATACTAAAGGTTGCGGTTACATGGGGCAGAAAAAGCCAGCGCAACGTCACAGCACCAGAAAGAAAAATTAATTGCCCTATAACTTTTTTCTTAAATTGTGACAACGTATGGAAGCGTTTGATTTTTACTCCAACCGGTCAGTTCAGTCGTTCCCTTTTTAGAGTGAGACTTCTCTAGGATCACCTTGTATGGGGAGTTAACTCGTAAAACGAACGAGCGAGCAAACGTAGGCCTATATACTTATAGCTATACGTTAGATATGCCCATGCAAAGAAAGCCATTGGGAAAAAATAGGCTGGCAGTACTAGAGAGAACGACAACATCGGTGGAAAACATCATCATTGTTGTTCTTTCTCACCTTTTCACTGGAATACCACGAAACGAATACCATATGATGTAGAGTATACTTCAAAGAGTGTCTATTGTGTATGTGTGTGCGTGTGCGTATGCGTACGCATGTATATACATACACTGCTTTTGATGCTTATCCATCTTTGTTTTTCTCAGGCATACGACACTTTGCCGCAGCAGCTCTAGCTATATACATGTATCTATACACCAGGCTTTTTTTAATATTACTACTGCGTGGTGATCATCGGAACGTGCAAAATGTCGGTAAGTGATAGCAATATCATTAAGTGTTTTGTATCGAATCTCGGAGTAAGTGGTACGGCAAGAGACAGTCAAAAACAAGAAAAGGTCAGTGAGTTCCTAGAAGAACTCGATAAAATAAGACTGTCTAATCGTACGCGATGACAAAAGCACCACGGGCGCGTGCTCGGTTGTTTTTGAATGTGCGGGAAAAAGAAAGGGGGAGGTAACGAGCAGAGAGAAAGCACTCGGTCTCTGTCTTACTAACAGGAGACCACATGCCCTGGCGCGCATTGTACAACGATGCGTGATTTCTAACCAATAATAATTTTCTCTCTCGGTTTCCGGCGTAGTAACATATGGCCGACCAATTCCTGAAAGCTAGAACCGGGCTCAAAAAAGTGCTACACCTGTGGCACTTTTGTAAACGACATACCAGCCCACAAGAAGTTCAGCCCAAGATGTGGTGAGCAATATAAGTCAGATTCATGGGATTTTAAAAGGCAGGGGCGAGGAAGCCGAGGGAATCGGGCTGGCCGCGAGCGCGGCCGTGGCGGTGGCCGGGGCCGCTCAAATTCCCGGGTTTTTGGGCAGAAAAGAGACTCTAGCAACGTCAGAGATGAAAGAGACTCCAAAAGACAAAAACTTTCTGATCAGAACCGAAATACTAAGGGAAAACCAACCGCGTCGGTTTCGAATAAAGGTCAGTCTCTGACGTTGATCGAGCCTCTCAAAACTCTGTTTTCAAACTCTGCAGATTAGGTAAACAATTTAGAATCAGATGAGACTGATAAAATTAATATCATCGCCGATTCGGGAGTGACCGACCATTTTACTAAGTCGGAAAAATTGTTTGAAAACCTTGACAGAAAGAAAATTGGAAAAATTAAATGTGCAAATTCAGACTCATCTGCAGATTTGAAAACGGAGGGAGTGGGAAGGATAGTACTTAAAAATAGTAACAACGAGGTTGAGTTGTACGAAGTAGTTTGTGCTTGGAACTTGGTCGGGAATTTACTCTCTTTACGTAATTTTGCTGACATGGGTCTGTCCATCTATTTTGATGATAAAGAGATTAGCATCTTCGACCCTGAAACAGAAAATGTCTAGATATCAGGAATATATCAAAAACCGTACTGGAAAGTCAAATTCATAAAGTCAGATAACATTAGAAAGCTGGGTTAAAGACAGATTGAAAGTGGTAAAAGAATGAAAATACGGACGACGGAGTCAGAAGTACAAGCTGGTCCTGAAATTTCAGATCCGGAAAGCATAAACTTAGCAAATAACTCAAAGAGCTCGATCGGAAGGGTAGATCTAGATGATAGTTTCTTTGACGACGTGTTTCTGATACAAGATAGAACATTTTATGATGTTGGGACAGTCGAGACTAAGTTAATAAACGAAGTGCAGAGTCCATTCTCTGAAAAGTATAAAATATTTGAAGACAATAACGGGGCTATGCTGTGGCATGTCAGGTTGGGACATGCGTCACTAGAATATCTCAGGGAATTTCAGAAAGCATACCCAGATATTAAAAGTCTCAAGGAGGCTGTCTTTAGTGATACAATAAGGATGTGTGAAGTGTGTCTGAGAACAAAGTCTCAAAACTTGCCTTTTCCCTCCATGCGAGAAAGAGCAACTAGACCACTCTAGATCATCCATTCAGAAACAATGGGAGTAATAAGTCCGTCATCTTTTCCGAAAAGGTACAGATTTATCTCTGTATTTATTGATGACTTCTCGAGATTTGACATGGCATACCCGATGAAAAACAAAAGTAATACGAGTGAATGCTTAGAAAATTTCGTCAAAGGCTGTAAAAATTTGTTAGGATATGATACTAAAGTATGTTATCTAAGGTCAGACCAGTGTACAGAATTCACGGGAGGATCCACCCGGAAGGTGTTAGATAGTCTTGGAGCAGAACTCCAGTTGAGCTGTCCGAATACCCCCGAGTTAACCGGCACGTCGGAAAGGCTGAATAAAACCATTCAAATGAAAGTCAGAGCTCTCATGTATGATTCGGGACTCTCGGAGAATATGTGGGACTTGGCCTTGAACGCGACAGTTTTTGCGTACAATCGTACTTCGCATCGTTCAAATAATATGGAAATCCCTTTGGCGAAGCTTGTGCCAAACAAAAGAATAGATATAAGTCAGATGAAAAGATTTGTTTGTGTCTCCTATATGAGAGTTCAGAAAAATACAGACACGAAATTCCAGGCCAAAGGGAAGAAAGCATTCATGGTGGGTTACACACCAACAGGGTATCGGCTACTTTGTCCTGACGAAGGAAAATTCTATGAGAGCAGGGACGTCAAATTCAACGAACGTTTTGTATATGGAGACATATATGGCAAAGGTTCGATTAAAAACTGGGAGAACGTGACAGTAGATATAAAACTAGATAAGTGGTTTTTGATCTTCGAGAAAGAGAGGGAAGAGATGACAATATCGGAGGGAGAGCCTTCAAGCGTACGAAGAAAACCAGGAAGGCCGAAAAAGTCAACAGCGTTAGAAGCAAACATGGCTGATACGAACCTAAAGTGTAAAAATCTAGTTAGAGATGTCAGTTTTTTGGGTTTGGCTATTGCTGACGACCTCATAAAAAATCTAACCTTCAAAAAATATGTTACAGATATGGCAGATAAAGATACGTCTGCAGAATACCTAACTCACTACCTGCTTCTGGCTGAAATAAATGAAGACCCGTCTTCATACAAAGAAGCAATAAAGGCAGCAGATTGGGAAGACTGGATTCGAGCGATACAAGATGAGCTTGATTCAATGGCGAAAAGAGCCTTGTACGGGCTAAAGGTCAGTCCTAAAAAATGTCATGAAAGATTTTCAGAAGCAGCTATTAAAATAGATTTAAAGTCACATACTTTAGAACCATGCCTGTTTACTTGGCACGAGACAGACAAAATTTTAATTTTAGTTCTATATGTTGATGATTTGATTATTGCAAGTAATGATCCAAATCGGTTAAAGTTTGTTAAAGAAAGTCTGCTAAGCGAATTCGAGATGACGGATCTCGGTGAAGTAGAAGCTTTTCTAGGTATCGAAGTCAGAAGAGACAGGGAGAGGCAGGGCCTAACATCGACTCAGACTGATTATATAAATAAAATTTTGGCTAAATTTGGATTTGAAAATTCAAAACCTGTACAAACTCCCATGGTCACTGGACATGTGTTGAATCAACAAAGGAAACAAAGAGAACAATCTAAAAGGCTAGATGATTTAAAAGAGACAAAATCGACAGAAAATTTTCCCTACTGAGAGGCTGTGGGCTGTCTATTATACGTGTCTAACACTGTACGTCCAGACATCAGCTATGCTGTAAATGTACTCAGTTGACATCAGATAAATCCAACTGATAAAGATTGGAACATGGTAAAAAGAGTGTTCCGGTACTTGGCAGGCACTAAATCTTTTGGGCTAAAGTTCTTAGGAAAGCAAGACAACTTAGAAGCCTTGTCGGATGCCAGTTTTGGTGACTGCAAGGGCTCTCTGACTACGAGTGGGTATGTCATCAAACTCTTCGGAGACGCTGTAGCCTGGAGAACTCACAAGCAGACCTACGTAGCATTGTCAACATGTCAGGCCGAATACGTGGCACTAAGTAAAGCATGTAGAGAATTGATGGCAGTAGACAATTGTCTCAAAATTATCCTTAACAAAACTTTTTGTCCAGCTGACCTATGGTGCGATAATAAGGCAGCGGAATTAAATTCAAAAATAAGTGGAAGCGGGAAATTGAGGTATATGACAGAAATTCACGAACATTATGTCAAAGAATGTGTGACTTATGGCAGAGTAAGTGTAAGGTGGTTTAGTACCAAAGAACAGACGGCAGACATTTTTACGAAACCCTTGCCTATTGAGCTCCACGAAAAATTCAGAAATTGTATCTTTAATGAAGTCTGTAATTAAAATAAATAATTAATANTCAGAAATCATATCTTCAATTAAGTCTGTAACTAAAATAAATAATTAATATGATATATTCTGTTTCAGACAAGAAGTAAGGTGCTCATCGGACGACCATGATCCCTGGTCTGTTCAACCCTTGTTACCAGTGCCATGAAAATCGATAATAAAATATTAATACTGTGTAGCTTAAAATTATATCTATTTTTGTATTTTCATAACTCTTTAGCTATCTCAAGTCGGGAGGGAGTGTTGAAGTGTAAGACTATATCGACAGGTTGTAGGCATGCGCGTCTGCGAGAGCCTATGTGTGTTTGTGTTAGAGGAGAGGCACGTACAGCGCCAGTCAGGTGTGCTTGCAGTTCTGATTTGGCCGTAGTCAAGTGCACACGTAACATTTAGCTCTCCTTTGCATTTTATAAGTTTGTGCATTTAGAAAGTCAGTTACAGTCGGTCATCAGTTAGTCTTTGTAAAGTCAGTTAAATAAATCAAGTTATAAATTAAAATCTGTTTAGTCGTCTCCTCATTTCCTGAAGCAAAACTCTTCAATCTGAAATCATCATAAATTTAATCGTTACTTTAAATCGCTATCGTACAGCTTTAACAGATTAAAGTATTATTACACATTAATAACAATCAAATTTTTGTCGTTCACTATGCCGAAATTTGGCACAACAAAATTTGCTATGTTAATGTCCTATGATCCTACTCTTGTGATTAAGTAACCAAAATTTGGTCAAAACAAAAGAGTTTGAAATAACTCAACAATAGGTAAACTTAAAATACTGTCTGCTGAAGAAGAACTTTAAGCGCATTAACAAAGCAGAATTTTTTGAGTTGTTCTCAACAATGGACAAAATACTAAATAGTACTTTTAGTGGAGCACTATTTCCAAATTCATAACATTTTTAAAGATGTGTGCAACGTTATGCCGACATGCCAACCAACAAAGTACTTTGCGTATTTCTTTAATACTTGAAGATTTTTAAAGTAAAAATTCATGGGAAAAATTTGAACAACTTTTCATCGAAGATTTACAATAAGAAAAAAAAATAATACTTTATTTTAGCTACATGTTAGTTTCAAATTTAAGGAAAACTCTAAAGAAACAACATTACATATATTATGAGATGAAAATATTTATTGATGTTTGGTAATAAGTTAATAGTTTTAGGAGAAAATTTTAGACAAATTCTTCTAGTTTTTAAAAAAAGTTTCAGAAGATTAACTTTACCAGTATTAAATAAATATTGTACCATTATATTTTTGGTCATTGTTTCGTATTCTAATACTTCATAACCAATATTTGTTCAGTTGACAAAACATTTTTCAAATTGATATTAGATATTGCACAAGGAAAAATTAAATCATTGTATAGTACAACGGTGTTGATAAATCTGATAAAAATTTTTATAGAAATTACAAATTGAATTTCCGAACAATGTTTGTGAAGACACTATCATGGCTAAAACGACAGTAGGATTAGTAGAATAAATAAATAAATTAAACGGTATACTGTCCAAATCGATTTGGTTTAATAAGCAACGTTTTAACTCTTTATTTATAGCCCTTTTTAAGCTATAACAAGTATATATATATATATACTTGTTATAGTTGTAACACTGCTTCTTGACCTGAAATAAAACGAGGCGCAGACGCAGCGTTAGCAAATCTCGATCGCGTTCGTCACCGTTGTCCCTCTTACCTCTTGGGTTTCTGCTCCTGAAAAAGGGGGATAGGCGCGGGAGTTCTCCCGTTCTACGGGAAGAACTATTAATTTACACACAACAAATTAATACCTTTCACACTTTTCTTTATTTAACACACTTAACACTAATACACAGTATCTCCTTTCACAATACACGACACAACGCTTCACCTCGTCCTCTGGACGGCACTGCAGCGACCTCCCCTCGCACCCCGCGAGCCACGAGCGCTCGTCCACCACGTCCTGCTCGCCCAAGACCAGGAGGGGCTCCTGCTCGTCCTCGACCCACACTACTACGCACACACTCACACTCCGTCCCCAATCTCTCACACTGTTATACACTCTCTCTCTCTACTCTACTATCTACCCTAATACACGACAACACGCACGAAAAATGGCGGCCCTCCCATGCACCTTGTGGTCTCTCGTACACCTCGTCTCGTCAACCCAAACTCTTTCTCACTCTCTCTCGCACTGTCTACACTACAATCTCTCTCTCTCTCTCTCTCGCACTGTCTACGCAACGCACTACTTCTTTCTCTCTCGCACTGTCTACGCAACACACTACTTTTTTCTCTCTCTCTAGCCTCACCTCCTGGTCAAACGTCCGCGAGTACAACCTGACGTGATGTCGTCCGGTGTCCTCAAGCGGGTCGTTCGTCCTGCGGCTTCACCTTTTCTCTTCTCTCTCTTTCAACTCTTCTCTCTCTGCTTCTTCTCTCAGCGGCCGTAGTCCTCGACCTGGAGACCTCGTTGTCCGGGGAGAACACAGCAGCTTCTCGTCTCGCACGCACACTCCTCTCTCTTCTCTCAACACTCAACGCACCTTCTCGAAAACTCTCTCTCTCAACTCTCGCCACGAAATCCCACGAAACCACCGAAGCTCTCGCTGCTCGCGCTTAAGCGTGCAGCTCGAAGCTCTACTCCAGACTCACTCAAGATCTCTTGCTCAAGCAATGGCCGCCACCACTGCCGCCGCCACATATCTCCTCTCGCAGTCACTCTCATACTTAGCAGCTGCTGTGTCTCGGTAGTCGCGTTCGCACTTTCCTTGTCCTTTTCTGCTGGCACTGCTGTGTCTCTGCATCTCAGCAGTTTGTCCGTTGGCGTCCTCGTCCCCTCCTCTCAGCGTGTATACAGCTTCCGAAAAACAAACAGTTCGGAGAAGCGTCAAATTAATGCTCTTTGTATACACGTTGCATCAGCGAGAGCATTTTGGAATATATAGGCCATTTTGCCTCGTTACATAGTACGTATATGTATACGCACGTACAGTTTTATATTACTACAATAATTGCACGCTAAACAAAAATGAAAACTTTTTACTTAAAACTACACGAATACGCACCAATATCACAACTCAGCAATTATTTAAAAATAAATTTTGTCAAGAGCCAAATCACACGACCCGTTTCGTATACGTCAACAATCATAATGAAAACAAAACTAAAACTTCGATGTAGTGTCAAAACTGTCGAGCCAATAAAGCAATAAAGCAATTCGAACATCATGATCCATGAAATATTTGCATTCAAATACTGTTTTTATTGTTTAAAATATGTATTGAAAAATTCGTAGATTGTTGGCAGTAAAAACTGTGTTTTTGTTTGTATATTTATGTTATTGTTACTCAAGTAGATATGTATCATTTCTGATGTGTCTCTTAATTTTTTATTACTTATTTTGAGATCTACGGTATGTCTAGTCTTATCAATATGTTTTTATAGAGCTGACTTGCAATTTTTTTTAAATTACTGCTCTTGTCTCTTTCTCATTTGAGTTTTACAGTCCTACTTGATTGTCTAACATAAACTGAAAAATAATTATTACATTGTATTTTATTAACTATGTTATGGTTATGCCTTTTATGTATTATATCTTTACCTCATGTCCGTTAATTTAAATGTTAGTGATAATTTTTAACATTATATTGATGTTGTACTTACTTTGTAATCGTAAAATGTCATAATTATAATTGCATAAGTATGGTAATACTATGATTTAATTTTTCTGTTGATTAGTTTCTAAATTTCTATTACTTGTACAACTATCGTTCAAAATTTTTTTCTCTTATTAGTTTTTATATTAACAAATTCTATTTAGTCGTTGTTCGCAAGTAACAGTTTATACATAATTTTGAAGTTTCTTAAGTAAAAACATTTGTCTGACATCTTGATTATTTTATTAAGCATATTATAAATTATACCAATTTTTTGAGAAACCGGACTGTGAGAACTGTAGTTTACTATACAGAACTAAAATTTACTATATAAATGCCAGAATGTAATAAAATAAATTCTTAAGATTCAAGTATCCCCTTTGATATTGCTATTCTCACTAATTGGTATAGAAAACCAACACACTGTGGCCATTTTTTAACGAACAATTCTCACAGTCCGGTTTCTCAAAAAATGGCTGGTAAAATAATCAAGTTGTGGGACAAAAGTGTTCACTTAAAAAACTTCAAAATTATGTATAAAATGTTACTTGCAAACAACGATCCAACAGTGATCATTAATACGTAAACTAATAAAAGGAAAAAATTTGTAAACAATAGCCATACAAATCATAATAAAAATTATCGACGAAAAAATGAATTCATAGTATTACCATACTTAAAAATTATTATAATAATATTTAACAACTACAAAGTAGATACAACATTAATATTAAATTTAAAGCTAAGTAGGACTGTCAAAACCAGAATTAGGGAACATACAAGAGCTTTGAATCAAGCTTTTCAAAGTGATTTTCTTCCTCTTCTTTTTCTTTACTGTATTCTTACTAACTTTACTAGAACTTGTACTACAAAACGATTCCATGCCAAGTTTGGATTCAGCAGCTTTTTTCCCTAAATTAGCGTCTTTGGCACGCCTGTTCAACAAGAATTTCGTCAGCAGTGTTACTTTCCATAATGTTTTTTGGATTCTTAGAATAGGCTATGGCGTGTTGATTACAGGCTTCATCTAATGGGTTGATACCTGGATCTTTGCAAGCTAATTTCTTGGATAATTTAATGCCCGGTCCACAATACTGATGTCCTGGTACGTGCAGTTTTGCAGGTAGTTTGTTGATAAGTGCGTTCATAACTCCAAAGCCCTTGTGATGATGAATGTACGTTAGTTTTCAAGTGCTTAACGATAAATGAGCTTAAAAATATGAGTAGAGCACTGTTTACAGTTTTATATTTCAACTGAGTTAATATACACTCAATGTGAGCTCCGGAAAACATAGTATTAAGCTTCCTTTTGTTATTTTAAACTAACAAATCGGCATGATTGAAAAATACGATGACGAATAAGCTTGAAAGTAGAAAGGCATACTATTTATAGTAATATGTTTTAGTTTCAGTTGAATCAGAATATAGCAAACATGAGCTTCATGGAATAGAATATTAAACTTTTTCTCGTGAATTTTGACGAAATCGTCACGCAAGATAAAAAAATTGAACGCGATGGTGATCTGCTACCCGATACTGTAAGGGCTGTTCTTTGTGGCCCATCAAACTGTGGTAAAACAAACAGCTTGTTGGCTTTAATTACTCCCCCCAACGGATTAATATTTAAGAATGTTTATGTATTCTTAAAGTCACTGAATCAGCCAAAGTAATAATGTCTAGAACAACAACTGGAGCCCATAGATAGTATAACGTATTTGTGATTTAGTGATCATGAATCAGTCAGACCTTCCGATAAGGCACTACCCAACTCCATAATGATATTCAACGACAGTGCTAGTAAAAAACAAGATAATAAGAAAGCCTTTCCCTGCATGGGACGACACAAAAGTATTGGCTGATTCCATCTTTGTCAATCCTATGCTTGAGTTCCAAAGCATTTAGTAAGAGATAATTAAAATCTCTTACTAATATTTCGACAAGATCATACTAATTCGAAGCACATCTCTAATGATCATGTTAATACCGATATGCTGCATAACAAATTCGAAAAATTATATGTAAACTGTTGGAGAGTTAGGAAACATGGGTTCATTATAAGAGACAAGGAAAGAGATGTGGATAATGGTACATACAGAAGAAATTTTGATTCATTTGCTATGAATTTTACTCATGCTCATCAAGCGAGTATTAGTCTATTTTTAACCATCATGCGGACAACATGGATCCTTTTCGTTAGAAAAAAAAACGTTCTTCGTCAAGCTGAAAAAGCAAGAGAAGCTGTTAGATATAAGCATCGATTATTAAAGTCAGGCAGAGAAAACTTTGAGAAACAGATTGGGGAGACTTTCAAGCCTATTACTGATCCGCTTTATAAAACTATCCATGACAAAAAGAAGGAAAAATCCTTTCACAAAGCTTTACATGTCTATCTAGAGAGCCTTTCACGCTTTTTAAGCCCAAAACTAGAAATATTGATACATCAATGTACGGTCAGCCAATAGTGAGGGTAATTATGAAGACGATACTTCTTTGTTGGATGATAATATCAAAGACTATGGTACTGTTGTTGAAAAAAGAGATGATAATGATCATTTAAACTATGATATCGATAATAATTTATCTATGAATCCATACTTACACATACTCAATAGAAATGAGACAGAACTTCATCAAATGTATGGAATAAGAGAAATAAAACGGACAGTATATAATTGAAAATTCTTCCATATATTTGAAAAAAAGTAAAAATCACATAAAAAATTTAAAATACCCCATGACTGATAGATTAATGGATTAACTCATAAAAAAACACCCTGATAAAAAGCACATGACACCAGATAATTTTGCTCAATACAAACAAATCTTGGAAACTTTGAGTGCGCATAATAGAATATTTGACAAAAATAAGATGATTCGTCCATACAACAGTAAAAAATTTAATAATGTTATTGCCATTTAATTTAATCTCACACAAATAAAGAAGAATCGTTGGCCCATACCTTCGTTCAAAATTGCTATGCTCAACACGCAAATGGACCACAATTATTAAGAATACCGTCACGAACTAGTTAATTGACTTAGATTACTAGTGGCAGAAAAGTCAGCTGATAATCTTAGTCACATTTACAAAATAAATTCAATCGTTGAGGAGCTTCGTGAAGCTAATATTATGTATTATAATATATAATATTATACATTGAGCTTGTTTATCAATTTGACTTCAGTATTAAAAGGAACATCGACGTATTCAGACATGAATAAGCAAAGTCGAAAAGTGGTAGTTGAGGTCCTTGAGAAATCGGGTATAAGCTCACGATGGATGGTCAATTTAATTTGGAAAAAAAAAGATTGTGCAATGTTGCATTAGCTTTTCAACCTTGTGATACTGTAAATCATATTACTTTACAGAAAAAAAAAAGTTTTATTTTGGATGAACAAAAGAAAATAATTCTACTATTGAGAAATTTGGGTGATGTATTCTCAGAAGTGATACTAAAGGACCGCGCAGCAACTCAACGGACATTCGGTTCTCAGTAAAATTGGCTCAAATTTACATATGCTGTAGATTATAATCTTCTGAGCAAAAGTTTCCACAGGCACAAGTCCCGAAAATGGACAGTTCTTGAGTAAATATTTATTTAAGTCACAACTTTTGCAAAGATTAGTTTGATGGACAACGCAGTACAGTCTATAATTGTAGCTCATTTAATGTACAGAGGTATGATCAAAACGGGTTATGTTAAGTGCATGGACCGTTCTGGACTCTCAATAATATAAGATAATTCTAATTCAATTAATAGTAGCGTAGCTCATTTGAATTGTTGTCTCATTTAAAAAATTAATAGCCTCTCATACGAAAAAGCGCTTCTCGTATAATAAGCCTCTAAAAAAAGTGGTTTTATTACCTTAGTGATTAATTTTTTTAAATTTTTGTAAGTGATATTGTGCATGTAAACTTTTGCATAATGCAGCGTAAGTATGAAACGCTTAGTATAAGCCATATTTCGCCTCAAAGTCGAAGTGAAGAAACCTTAATTACCAGACTTTAGGCCAAACTTCAGCCAGACGTCGAGCAAGATCTCTAGCCAGACGAGGACTGTCAATGAATCACTTGTATATGTAACAGTTTAATAAGCCAACGTTATATTGTGCCACCAACTCACGTAGTCATGTTTCGAAATGTGATGTGCAAGACACTTCTTTTTGACTAGGTTTTGGGCTCAAAATATATGCACACATTAAATATTAAAATATAAAAATTTTGTTGCAACATAAGTGATCAAAGATGAAAATATCCCCTAATTTTTGACATGTACCCACAGTTAGGATACATAAATTCAGTGTTCACAAGCGAGGACCAAAAGGTAATAAAATTAAAAGGCGACACTGAATAAAAAACGACTTTAAACTCTGGCTTTTGTTATTCAGGGAGATAGAACGTTATTATTTACACGAATACGAACCATTTTATCACTGCATTTCGACTATGTACGAATTCTTATACTTATATGTATTCGAGGCATCGTCTAAGTCAGTTACGTCGAAATCACTTTTATGCATATGAGCATACTTATGTAACTTACTCTAATTATTCGCGTACCAGGTTAAGAGTTTGTCTTACATTTACAATACACATTTTTCAGTGTCTAAAACTTTTGTGATTTGTGAGGGAAAAATTGTCTTAGCTACGGAGAATAATTGTATCATTACAACGTATAGCTTAACTGGATTTGTAACCTGTGTAGAAAAAACAAGTGACAAGGTTTGAAGTCCGAGATCCAGCATCGTGTTCAAGAATGCATTTGTACTATTAAATAAATACAAATATTATTCAAATGCATTGTGTTGAAAGATTTTTAAGAAAAGATTATACAATTTAAGATATAAAGTATATAACGCCAGACCATGAGCCAGTCATGTAGCCAGACATTTAGCCATACGTCGAACCAACCTTTCAGCCATAACTATAGTCAGACTTTGAGTCATACTTTTATCCAAACATTCAGCCAGACATTAAGCCATACTTTCAGCTGTTACGTCCGAACTTCCATAAGTAAAGGGTGGAACTCGTAGATTTGTTCTACGAACAAATAAATTTAACTTTTCTTTGTCATGAACCAGCAATTGACTCAAAGGTCTTATTTGCTCTTTATTTGTCTTACTCACAGTATACTTTTCCTTTTAATCGTTGACTTAGCAATTTGGTGTTAAGTTTCACGGAGCGATATATTTGGAGCGGTGTTGATGTGCCGTATGCCGAGCTGGCGTTGTCGTACTGTTTGAATTAATGTCTTATGTAATGCTGTAATAGCATATTTTATTTGTCTTTTTATCTTACAACCTTGTAAAAGTCTTTGTCACGCATTATCGATTTAAAATTTTTTTTATATTTGATTTACTCATTACAGTAAGAAAAACGTTTCCATCAATAAGAATTTTAAATCTTGTAATATTTCATACAATTCTTACATTTTCTTAGCTTAACTTACTTCTGTAATTGTTAGTTAGCCGCTGCTTGCGCGCAAGCAATCGTAATATCTTACAACGTTGACCGCAACAATGTTCCTAATACTACACGAGAGCACTCGAGGCGATGATAATAATTAGACTTCTGCTTTTAACGTTGGATCCTAAGTCGACGGTCCTTTCTTTCTTGTTCCTCCATGTTTCACTTTTTAGGCGAGTGTACCATGGCCTGGTTTGCTCGAGCTTTTCTAACACAGCTTAGTCACCGAACTAAGTGTTACATTTGTTTGAAATACATACTTTTTACACGTAGCTTGATCACTGAACTAAGTCTTACATTTGCTTAAAAGACTCAACAGAACTCCCTTTCCAACCTTTATACTTTGGAGCGCTTGATGAAAGAGAAAAGGCGAATATTATTATGTGCGAGGAGTTTCTATACTCTGTTGTTTAAGGAGGACGCATTAGTTGGGGATCTGAACGACCAATCAGAGCTTAACCTAATTACTCTTGATTGACATGAGCACAGTTGTGGTGCAATAATTTAACAGTAATTGGTGGTTAAAACTGCTGATCTTTCAGATTTAACATTAAGTACAAGTTGTTGCTGAAATTGTGTACGATATTTCTTGTGGACGTACACAATAAAAAATGTTAAAATTGTTGATTATTCACATCCCTGGATGTACTAGTGTGAATTGATATTAAAAAATGAGCGCTTTATAAGATTGTTCGAGGTTGCACGTGTAGTTCAAGTTTTGCGATAGTAGTTTGTTTCAAAAGAAGTGAGTTATACGTAACGCGATTGCAAAAGCAGGTGGACCGCTCGATGTTGGGAGATCGCTGAGCTTTTGCTTTTTATAATTTAAAAATGAAACTCTGTGCTTTTAACTAATAAATATTAAGTATTTGACATGGACTGTCAGACAGCCATACATTTAGCCGGACTTTGAGCCAAACTTTCAGCCAGACTTTGAGCCATACTTTTACTTATGTAGTGCCATTAACCTCTTATTTTTGTCATAATCAAGACACTAATTTTTCCCAAGGTTTATAAATCAAATAAGATTAAAATTCTTACATGTACCTACAGTTGGAATATTTATACTCAGTGTTTGCATAGTGAGGGCCAAAAATTAAATAAATTTAAACAAGTGACACTAGATCAAACTTGTTTTGAATTCTGGTCATCATCAGTAAGGGAAAAAGAGCATCATTTCTCACTTAAAAACGTACCGTTTTTTTGCTTTAAGTTTGTATTTTCCAACTATGGGTACACTTAAAAACTTAGGGATTTTATCAATCTTTGGATCTAATAAAAAATTAGTGTTTTGGTTATCTCACTTAAAAAAGAAGAGGTTAATGGTACTATATAACGTTGGGTTGTTGAACTGTAGTATTTAAAATATCAATTTGCGTTGCCTATCTGTCTGAATGACTGGCTTATTGTCCAGCTGTATACAGTTCGTATATAAAATTTAATAATTTTTTCTTTAAGCTTGACCAACACAGTAAACGAAAAAAACAGTTTTATTCATTTAATTGTAAAAAATATATCGTCGAACACTATGCTGAGCCTCGGACTTCGAACTTCGTCAGTTATATTTTCTGTACAGGTTACAAATGCTGTGAAACTCTACATTATAATGATACAATTATTCTATATAGCCAAGAAAATTTTTTCCTGCTAATTTACATTAGTTTTAAGGCACGTAATGTTGTGTATTGTAAATGTAAAATGAACTTTTGCCCCATTATGTGAATGATAAGAGTCGGTTGCATAAGTATGCCCATAATGCATATGGGTGATTGTACGTAGTTAAAGTGCTGTAATAAAATGGTCTGTTTTTATGTAAAAAAATGATGCACTTTCTCTTGTATTGATAAAAGTCAGAATTCAAAGCCGTTTTTATCAAGGCTCGCCTTTTAATTTTTTAAGTTTCTTGCCCTCACTTAGCGAACAATTAGTTTATATATCCTAATTGTGGGTACATATTAAAAACCAGAAGATATTGTCGATCTTTAGTCACTTATATTGCAACATAATTTTCCGTATTTCAATCTTTAATGTGTGCATGCATTTTGGGCCCAAAACCTAGTCAAAAAGTAGTGTCTCGCTCATCAGAATTCGAAAACAAGACTGCATTGAGTGATAGCACGATATAACATTGGTTTGTTTAACTATAATACAAAAGTGATTGATTCAGCCACTCGAAGTCTGGCTAAATGTTTGGTTTAATATCTAGCAAATACATTTTTTTCCTTTGTTTTTCAGGCGAAGTATAGATGATATGTGATGATACTAAGCGTTACATACTTATGTTGCTTTATGCAACAATTGACTTGCTTACAATATCACTTCCAGCAGTTAAGAAAATAAAATAAAATTAATAACAATGAAAACGAATTAGAATAGCTCAATGGGTCTTAGGATTTGACATAAAGTTTTATCGCATAATAATCTTCATTACATAAGTTTAATTTTAACAATAATTAATTTTAGCAAAAATATTTTTATTTTTCAAATAAATATATTTTAATTAATTTTTAAAGGAAATGTGTAAGAACAAAAGTATTATGTATCACAAGAGATGGTTATTTGCCGTAGCAAAACTTGATTTCGAGTCTGTGAATCAACAACCATTGCTATAAGGAAAGGTTCAAAATAATGCAAAATCTAGAAGTAGTAGGTTCTGGAAACTGGACGAGGAAGTGATAGTGGAGTCGTGATGTAAGCTGACTGTACCTGTAAGCAATAATGCAAATAAAATAATTTTTTCATGAAATAACGAAACTATTTATTATAAGTAAATAATTCATCTATTTATAATAACTCAAAAAATAGGTTTTGCTTGTAATAAATATGTTAACAGTCATTAAAGAATTTGTATGTTAAAAGTAGCGTCAGCTTATCTGTTTGTATAAGATTAATTGTGACGACTTATAATAATGAACCTGATTAAGTAATTTTGGCTGACACTTATAGTTTAAGACTAATAAAATCACACTTTTATCGGTTTATTATATGATAAGCTCTTCTTCGTACTAGAGGCTATTGATTTTATCCACAAGACAACAATGCAAATGAGCTACGCTACTGTTGAAAGAAATAGAATAAACTTATATCAAGCTCATTGATAGTCAAGAACTGTAGATGCACTCAACATCATTCTTCTTATGATATCTGTGTACATTAAGCGAGCTACATCCATTTACTGTACTGCATTGTCTGTCAAACTAATCTTTGCAGAATCAGTAATTTGAATAATTATTTACTTAAAGACTGTTCATTTTTGGAACTTGCGCCTGTAGAAACATTTGTTTAGACGATCATAATCTACAAGATTTAACTATTTCAGCTTATTTCACCGGGAACCAAAGGTCCATTGAGTTGCTACGATGTCCTTTGCAACGTGAAATATACATAGTTAAGGAAATTGTGGCACAAACATCTAATATTACTCGAGAAGTCATGTAGGAGAGATGGAAGAAGTAGTGAAAGAACTTTATAAGCAATCCAGATGCGACTATCTCCATCGAAAGTTTAATGTTCGTGGCTTGGATGAAACATGACAAGTTGATCTTGTACAGATGATACCTTATGCTCCTAAAAATAAAGGTTATAGATATATGCCTACAGCCACTGATGTATTTTCAAAGTTTGCATTGGCTGTTTCTGTAAAGAATGAAACTGGTAAAGATGTGACTGCAGCTATAAAGTCGATAATAATAGAGGGAAGAGTTCCAACTAATTTACAAATAGATCGGGGTAAAGAGTTTTACAATGCAAATTCTCTAAGTCTCATGCAAAAGAACAAAATTAATTTGTCCTCTACTTATAATAATCTCGAAGCATCGATATGTTAGCGATTTAATCGTACACTAAAGCAGGCTATGTGGAGAAAATTTAGTTTACGAGCTGGCTATAAGCGGATTGATATTTTACCTAAATTATTGGCAGCCTATAATGATAGAAAGCATCGAAAAATAGCTCTGAAACCTAAGACTGTATCAGATGCTAATTTAATCAGTGTAACTAAAAATTTTATATCTAAAAAACATTACAGAGAAAAAACCCGAAATTCAAGTTGGGTAATAAAGTACGCGTAAGTCATATTAAGCAAATATTTGAAAAAGGATACATACCAAACTGGTCTACAGAAATTTTTACTGTAGCACGAGTAGCCCTTACAAGCTCACGAACTTACCATTCACAAGATTATTAAAAACAACCAATCTCCAGAAAGGTTTGTTTGAACAGGAACTCCAGAAAACCAAATATATAGATACTTATCTTGTTGAAATAATTATAAGTCGTCGAAAAAATTGCGTTCTTGTAAATTGGTTAGATTTTGACAATATATATAATAGTTGGATTGATAAGAAAGATTTATCACGTGTTTTTCCAAAACTTGATTTTAATATAAAAATTTTTGCAGTGAAACAAAATTATTACTTGTATCAAAAAATTATAAATAAAATACACAAAATTACATTAAACTTGATTTTTATTTTACACTAAAATTATTACAAAATTATGCATATTAAAATATAACTTTAGTTCTGTTAATACATCTATAGTCGATTGGTAGGTTCCCCTTCAGTCTTACTTATCTGATACGTGGTTTCTCCTCCTTCACTAATTGGTCTTGGGATGATGCTAAAGTGGCCCGAGGGTAAGGTGTCTATTTGATCACAGTGTAGATAACGCTTAGTGATATGCGTACTCAACGCTATTTTATTTTATTTTTTTGAGAAGAGTTTAGAATGACGTGATCGGATACTTTTCTGCTCTTAAAACATGCTTGTGTTGTCACACAGACATTTAATATAATCGTCAAAAGTGATTGTAGCCTGCACCATATTATTTTTTACACCTTTTGCTTTTTTAAATGGCTTTTTACAAGCTGATGGTCAAAGATATCATAACTATCAAATTTCGGTCTAGCGTTAAGTGCTTCTGCACCATATCGCCCTTGCCACTTATTAACGAGTTTTACATCAACATGTTTTCGCTCATTTTCGATCGTTTTCCTATAAACTGCCTTATTAAACAATTTGGATAACATCTTCTCGAATTCATTTTTCGCATTTTGGCGTTTTAAACTATTCAAGTCTGTATACTTTTTTAACTATTAACTTTGTTTAAATACCAATACTAGATAAATTTTTTTCAAATAGAGACCATGCTTTACTGCTTGTTTTAGGGCTCGAAAATAAATTACGGAGCGACTTTTGTCGTATAAAGTAGTCATTACTTTTTTCTATTTAGATCTTACAGGTATTTTATTTTCAGCACAAAATCGTAAGTCATTATGTGCATTGTGTAGCGTTTTTGGATACTCAGAGCTTCTTCAACAATGTAACCAATTTCAACATCATTTTTTACGTTCGTGATACCAACTGAATGATATGTTGTGTCCATTTAAAACTACTGTACCGTTCAGGTTGAGTCATAGCCCACTCATAAAAATTGTTGATGTTATAATACATAAGGTATTTTTCATCTTCGTTAGGTTGCTTGCCTACATTCATATACTGGTTATTAGCTTTGGCATACCGATTGCTATATTGACGAACGCATCCTCGTATACCGCGTTCAATAAACATAAGTATTTCAATATCTGTTAATGATTCCAATTAAATCTGGAAAATGTCTTAATTTAAAAGATTTATTGATAAAAGACTTATGTATTTAAAAGCACAATCACTACCTTTGTACATTTTAACATTGCATCCCTATCCAATCCTATGGTTGATCTTAAAAATACAAGTAAATTATTTTGACTATACAAGTTGTAAAGATATTTATAAAGCATTTCCATCTTAATAAAGTATTCAAATCAACTAAGAGTCTTAATGGTATTTAATCTTACTTGATATAAATAATAACAGAGTACACGAATAAATTGATACAATGAGTAAATATCTTTTAGTTAAATACTTATAAATACTTATCACATCTTTTTTTATTAATAAAATTACGGTCAAACATGTACAATATGTATTTTCATATAAATTAAGAATAATTTAAGCAGAAGGAGTAATAAGAAAAGTTTTTGAAAACATTTCTGAAATAATTTATCAAGATATTTGATTAATAAATTTAGTAACTATGTATGATAATAATAATAATTATGATGTAGAATACTATCATTAAGATGCAGTTGCTCAAATACTTAAAGGCAGAGACTCTATTACCAGCCATTAAAACCATTATAGTAACACTATTTTTGTCTTATTTTCTATTTTTATTATGATACTTAAACTGACATAACCAACCTTAATTCTTGCACGAGATTTATTTTCTATTTACGAGTCCAAACATCATTTGTTTCATTATAGTGTTTAATAAAAATAACTGTGCGCTGTTTTTGTCTTCACAAAAACTAAAACCATTTAATGTTTTGTCAGAATCAGCAACACTATTCTTTTTCATTATTTAATTACTGTCACTACCATTATTATGATAATCATCATCATCACAGTCGCATCAATTAAAGTATCGATTCGTCTACTGTACAAGCCTGACAAATCACCTGATAAAACTAGATATTCGCAATCAGCACAACGATAGATATTAACACTATAGTTAACCACATTCCTTTTATTTTTTCTAAGTTCATGACTAAATCCAAAATACCTGACTTTTAATGGTAAAGTAATTAGAGATAAACTAACTACTAAAAACGAGATTCACTTTCACTCGCATCGTCATCGTCACTGTCATGATCATCATGATTATTTTTATGTATCATATTTTTGATTCTATTCACGACATTGGCACAATTACAACCACTAATACTATATCTGTTATAATCCTTTTTTGAAGAAGAAGTTCGTAATCAAACTGAAAGTTTCTCCTTTTCAACAGTAACAAAATGTTTGGTAAGCCACTAACATTTTTTAAAACTCATGATCCATCCTATAGTCGTTATATTCAAGTGGCAATAAAACTTTTGGTTTTTTGTCCATCGTTAAGGCTCACGGTTTGCCTGGCATATAACGCATACTTGTATTTTTTATATTTACGACATCCGAAGGTAGCAAATTATCCGCCTTCTTTAAAGAAATTATATTCCTTATAACATATTTTTTGCTTTAAATCTCTATGTATATTCCTATTTGTTTATACGCGAGAACAGCTTAATAGTTTATTTTTTGTACATATATTGGTTACATATACCGTGAGGATGAGAAGTGTACAAGATATTCATTAATTATATTTCTTAAAGATAACTTTACTCATGACTTAATTTTCCTGACATGTTTAGATTTTGAGGATATTTGAGAGCTATATGATGTAAAGGTTTTTTTTTTGTACGTATTGATTACACGTACCACGAAAAAATTATTATATTGTCGAGTGTCTCAATATTAGAGCTCCTGTTGACTCACCGTGGCTCGATATTTTCTACTACAGTGTCATACACGCCCATATCTGTGAGATAAGACGTACGATATTTCATTACACATGCTATCTGTGTTTGTGCCTCGATATTTTGTCCAGCAGTGTCATACGTAAATATAGCCTTATTTTGCAGCTCATCCGTACATTCATTACGGAGCAAGCCGCGTTGATTAAGACGCGTTAATTCTTAATTTTTTATCTCTTTCTAGTATTCAATAAGTATATGTGCTATGGGGAACTTTCTAGCGGATAGTGTGCGTGGAAAAACAATTAGACTTACTAATATGTGTGCTCAGCTACACGTGAATGCTTATTCTATTACTTTTAAGCAAGTATCAGCTTTTATTGTATGCTGTAAACGTACTCTTAGATTTTCTTCGCTACACGTATAGAGGCGTGAGAGGCCGAGGTCGCAGCAGATCCAACAAAGCGGTTGATTCGACGCTAATAGGTATGCTGGAGAGGCTCTGTAGGGGGATACAAGGCCAGAGGAGCTCCATATCCGTAGGGGAATACAAGGCTAGAGCGGCTCCGTATTTCTGGAGGGATACGAGGCCAGATGTTCCGGTATCACCCTAGCTATACTACTCTAAATCTCTCAATGAATCCGAGTTGTAACCTGAGATGGCTACTTCTTGAGGTTTAGTGGTAAATTACGAATATTTTAGATCTTTTTCGTGGAGATGCAGTGGACCATCAATTCAGGTTTTAAAAAGTAAGAGCTGTAAAAGTAGCATCCCTCTGGAAGCTATGTCGGTAGGATTAGCTTTCCCAGAGAC
Organism: Copidosoma floridanum; assembly: GCF_000648655.2. The sequence continues at coordinate 47,383 of NW_019379510.1, read as the reverse complement.
ATGGAGCTAGAACGCAATGGGGAGGAGAGTATGAATAGCACTACAGTGATTAGGGATAAAAGTAGGCCACATGGAGGGCTGAGAGCATAGCGAAGTAAGCACGTCTTTGGAATTGGTCGAAAAATGATATGAGTCGACCTTTATTGAGAAGACGTCAAAATAACGTTTTGGTAGCTTAGCAAGTCAATGTACAGCATCAAGCTCTAGCTTCGATATACTCAGAGTCTTCAAGGGGGCCACCCTTGATTTGGAAGATAGCAGTGAGATGAAAATTGGATTATTTCTGACAACACGCAAATACAAAACGGAAGCGCATGCGGTCTTGGAGGCACCAAAATAACCGTATGTCTCAAAGCTACAGAGTTTGGGGGTAAAGTTGTTCCTACGAGGGATGGCAATATTCCTCAGCACGTGCATTTCAACGAACCTGTGAAGCCAACGTTTATAAATGTCGGGTGCAAGCTCAGAGTTCCAATCAATTTTAGCTAACGAAAGCTCTTGCATAGTTACTTTGGCGTAAATGATAGTAAGGGATAACCAACCAAGCGAGTAAAACAGTTTCACAGTGGTTGATAGTACAGAACACTTGGTCTGAGTAAAATGATTTTGAAGCGAAAAAAATTCTCTTTGGGGTGCCAAAAAAATCAGCAAACTGTCGTGGAGTTGTACCAAGCAGAAGAGAAAGCAATCCATGCAAGACCTTCAAATCGTTAGATGTCTATTAACGAAACAGAAATTTTCCCAAAGCAGACGCTGCTAAGTTACTTCGCTTTCCTATAGCGGTAGGCATATCATGTGCTCCAGATGTCACATCGTACATGTAAACTTTTTCGACTAAAACGACATTAACCAATGGGTATTAAACTGAGCAATCATTAGCTCATTATTTGATTGCTTGACATGACAAGTATGGTGAGCAAGCTAAACAATACATAACAGTAGAGAGTTGAAGGTTTTTAAGCTGAGTTTGAGGAATGGATTGCCAAATAATAAGCTGAAAACAGCGATCACTCTCATATACAAGCACCTTTGTAGTCGAACTCAATTCTTTCAGAACTCCACCATGGTGAGGGAGGTACTAACCAGCTAAAGAGAGACTAACAGTAACCATGTTTTCTAACTCTTCGTATTTTTTCATAAAAATAATGTAAGCTTCTCTTAGTAAGAGGTTTTTAGCAAATTGGTTTTCTAATGAGTTTTGAACATAAATTGATTGATGGTGCGAATCAATTTGGAACTGAGTGTATGTCGATGGATCATTTTTGAATGGCAAGCCAACTACATAACGACCGTTATCTTGTCTACTTACATTATTGCAATAAAACAATTCACAGCTCTCTTTTTTAACTGAGAGTGCAGATTTAGGACGATGAAGTTCTATTTCCTACAACTTTTGTACCAATTGATGAAGTTCAGCATTAGAGGTACAGTGTTGAGGGCTAACTACCAAATTAAGTAAATTCTTAGTAACTGAGCCTGATATAAGCTCTTCTAAAGCCGTGCCAATAACTATGTGCTTGTGAAGTCAGACTTTGTGCAAACCATCTTTAATGATAATCACATGGATGTCAGCACCCAGGAGTATATCAATTTTGTCCGAGCTCATAAATTCTGGATTAGCGTACTCCAAATTAATTGAGTGCTGCAGATTACCAGTAAACTTAATTAACAGTGGTTAATAAGATGAAACACTATCAAGGACTAATGCATCTACTTTAAATTCAAGTACGAAATCGAGACGAAATTGGATTTTGATACAGACCTTACTCTGAGGGTTATCAACTAAGACTCTACCAGTACCTCCGAGTTTAAGACTACTTTTTTCTGTGCTTAGTTGCAGTAAGTCTTAGTTCTTTAAGTTTTCAAACGAATTGGTAAGCCCTTTATAGCACTGAATCCGCTTATTATAAAGTGCTTCCATGCTTCTAAATAATTTAAGTTTGAAGACTTATCAATAAACTATCGAGAGTAACTAATACGACTTGAATCTCAAGTGATACTAGAAGACGGTAGTTAAAGGTCACGTGGAGTTAGAGCTTAAAGGTACCAGTGTACTACAAACAAATGCAGTGATAAAAAATTCAAATAAACTATATAATTCAATTCGGAGTATGCAAACTTAACTTAACTAATGCGAAGGCAACTGAACAGTTGTACACATCATTACTAATAAATAATTAATTTATTTTAAATGGTCTAAGCATTCATAAACTTTCTACACGTAACCCTAGTTTTACTAGTAGTGATTGCAACGATTCAACAGATAACTTCGTAATATAATCAGAGTCTAGTACCTGGATATCGCCTCACACAGAAGACAACTTACTAGAGTCTTAAGTGACATTAAAGATCGAGCATCCGTTGACAGATAGGGCTGCTCGAGGTGGTGACAGTTGATGGTGCAGTTTCCGATGCTTCACCGCTAGTGTAGCAAAAAAAGGTAAGGACGCCGCAGGCGGCACTCTATCAACAAGCCATGGACGATAAGCCGTCGGGACCAGAGATCATTGGCAAACTAAAATTACAAGCCAAAAAAATATTGGTAAACGATATTCTATTCTCATGTTGAGTGAGAGACTGTTTCCACACGAAGATTTTCTGCACTCAGCAACTTGTAGGTCTTGTCAATAACTTGACCTGGGTCCACATCTGTCATTGTACAAAAGCGCTACAACAAAGACAAGAAGGGGATCATAACGCACCATACTATAGTTACAACATACTAAGAACCAACGCTATCCAAGCCTACTGTAGAAGCAAGAGAGATATGCTAGGAGCGCTCGGCGAATTTTGTGCTCGAGGCATTGGCTAAAGAGAAGAAAAGAACTATTTGCGCGAGACCGCAAGGCCAAAAAAAGAGTACTAACATAAACTCAGCGTGGGTACACAACTAGGAAGTGAGGCTACACTGTAGGGAAAGAGAGAGACACTATGCGCACGAGCCACTAGTAGAAAGAGAGAGATAACGAGCTATCTGGCTCGAAGGACAAAATATTTAATAATCAAACTGATTTAAGCCAATTAATAAGCGGTGGACTGAATAATTCATCGGTATCAGTAATCGGATACGTAGTGGAAGGAAAAAAGAAGGGGAAAAAGAAGTTAACTGCAGGTGTTCAGCACGAGATAAAACTTATTAATTAATAAAACACTAACATAACACTTTTATTTAACGAGACTATATTGTAACTAAAGTACAATTTGAGGATTTGCGAGATTAATAATTCTAAATTTAATTAGTGGAGTCCCCTCTCTCGGAGTCTTAACAATGAAAGGCTAACTATAAGCAGTTTTACAAGGTGGTGCGAGTAGTGTAGCAGATAGATGTGGACTGGTGGCTCCACGCTACGCATTAGTCCAAAATATTTAAGAGAACACACGCACACAAACTCACACGTTCACGCGTATACGCATAAACGTTTTAAGAATAGGATTTTTTTAGTATTTCTATTCTGATACTATTTACTATTCTAACCAGAACAAGAATAACATGAATATATGCTACGAATTTCAATTTGAAATTTTTTAAGTATATTTTTAGTACTTAAAACTACTTGCGTCGTATGTACAAAAAATAGTTGTTTAGAATTGTTCCACAGGAATACTCCATTAATCATTAATCGTTATAAAAAGTTTTATATTTATATTTTGTTGTTAGATTTAAAAATTAGGATTCATCCCTTTAATGTTCTGAACTTATTAATATATTTTTAAACCTAAGGAATACCAAATAGATATATAAATTATAAAGAAGTTGAGTTATCAGAAACATCAAAACAGGTAGATTTTAAGGATTGTGATGATGAAATTGTTGAGGATATAGTTCTACATCATTTTTCGGATCTTAACTTTGCACCAACAAATCAGTGTAAGCATGATATTGTGAATGTTGATTTTAATTACAAATAAAAATCGTAGAATTATGGAGAAGCATGAAAAAAGGACACTTAAAAATTGAAACAATGCAAAAAAGATTTAGGAAAGTAATATCAAAAGATCAGCTCAAACGTTGGCCTCACACTATTAATAAGTTGGTACGTACAAAAAAAATTGCACGTACCTGCCACTATACACTAGACTGTTTTAAAGCTGCTAATAAAAGGGGTTTAATAACTTGCGATCGCGATATACGTGATGGGCTTTGCTAGCTTAAAAAGAAATTGGATTTGAAAATGTAATATTTCAAGCTTATAACATTTGTTTATTAAAATTTAAAAAGGCTGACAAAAAAAGACAAACAAAATACATGAATTTGTTACTAGTTAAACATTGAAAAATAATTTATAGCTTCAAAAAAAAGCTGATACATTTGCTGTTGACGTGAAGTCTCTGAAAAAATGAGTACATGGAAGTACTAAAATTGAAGAAAACTAGATTGATGAATATATTTCTGTATTAAAGTTCACTTTACAGTTTGGTTAGAACAAGTATTCTATCTATATGTAGGCCCTCAATCAATACTACGACTTGTAAGAAGAAATTATACTAGAAAATAACATTTTTAATGTAAAAATAATACCAACTGAACTACCGAAAAAATTAAACCACTTGATGTTCATGGGATTCACGTCTGAAAAAATTTGGAGTGACATGTCAGAAATAATATCATAAAAATGCACTTTTTAGTTTACAATCAACTTTTTTTTAACGAGGTGTAGGAATATGTATAAATATTCGTGGTACAAGAGCTGATATATCACTATTAAACCAGAAAAATTTAAAAATCGAGTTGAATTATTATTCGGAGATTCTTGTAATGTACTTGCAGAATAGAGGGACGCAACAGCATCCTCATCATAAGAAGTGGATGGTGTAAGAAGACATTGTGTTTTAAACACTTTTTTCAAGAGACATACTACTGTCAAAACTTTAGAGAATAAGATACCGTGACTCAATTGGAAAAGATACAAAGAAAAAAAATCATAGATTGTAAGAAATATAGAGTGATTTATTTTCTATAAAATAAATTAAATAAACAAATAACCCTTATGTGATGATAAAAGTATGATACTTTATTTTTTCAATAATTCTTAGTATTAAAAAAACCCAATAGTTTTTCATCATTCACATTGAATAATTTACTTTAGTGATAACTTCAATTGCCCCTTTGACATTATTTCAAAAATGGTAAAAAAAGTCAACCATAATATCTAGTACAGTGAACGTATATTCTTTTTTTTGCACTTATTTGCAGTTTACATCTGGATTTTTATATAAAAACAGCATGAAAATTGAGTTTTGAAATAAAATAAAATTAGGATAGTAACCCCGTGGGTCTTAAACACTACACATATTTGATTTATTATTAAAAATGTTTTGCTCTTGGTTTTGTTAAGAAATAATTTTAAGAATTAGTAGTTCAAAAACATTATTTGTAGGGTTGGGAATGATTCCTTATTAGTCAGCAAATGTACGTACTGCAAGGACCCAGCTACCGGCATACATGCACGCAATGGTTTCCTCGCTACTAAGAAATTTTAAGAAAGCAATATCAACCACAATCTTGTCTTTCATCAAGTAATGAATCAAGAAACCTATTAAATTTTAAAATGTGTCATCTCTGTATAAAACACATTGCTAGACAACTATATATAAGATGTCCTATCTATTACGAAAAAATAATTGCAAACGCATGTTTTTGAATATTCAATATGTAAAATATTTAGTTCAATAACAGATCGTTTTTAAATTTCACTTTAGCTAAGGGTTCCAAGACCTTCACTATTTTTTTTACATTTTCTTTTCTTAATGAATCTCATCAAAGTTCTGCATTAAAAATTCCTTTTTGATACCAAGAAGGTTTAATTTTTATGCGAGTCTTAACTTGAATTGACTGTAAAAAAAAAAAATTTTTCTAAATTCTGATTGCTTTTTTTTTTTAATTTTTTTTGTCTGTATCAATATATTGAAATATATAAAGCTTTAGAAAAAATAATTTACAGCCTTGCAATGCAATCAAATCATACATGTAAAATATAACCATTCTGAAGTAAAGTGGCTTATCGTAAAATCAACATACTTCAAGCATGAATGAAACTTGCAGGAATCAGACATAAATACTAACTTAGTCATCTCACACAATTTTAAATCGTTTTGTCCGTAAAAATTTTTAAAACGAGTCATTTTAAAATTAATGTTTAACGCGTTCTCTTATTACATATTGATCAATTTTTATAAGATTTTGTACAATATCTTCCAAATTATATTTTAACTCTTATTATGAAACTAGCTACTAAGAAAAAAATTATAAGCTTTTTATTGATATCAAGAAAATGTAGGTTCGCTTGGAAATATTGTATGATTATTTTATTAACTAGCTGGTGGATTATGATAAGATACAGGTCATTTAAACTGTGGCAACTTTATCGCCCAATACTTTTAGGTTTAGTAGTCTGGTGTCACGTGAAAAGACAATGCAGGTGTGATGGGCCACCTTAAACAGTTACCACAGACCTTCTTGAGCGTTCATATTGGGAGTGCTGTAAAATTATTTTGTTTCTTGATCTAGAAGTTGACTAAATAAAGAAATGACAAAATGTCTTGAAATATTTAAGTAATATTTTTGATCCATTAATAAGCAACTATCAAAATTGTAAGAAATACACAGTTTCAAAATGGAAATATGAGACTCCAAAGTTCCATTAGTTAACATTGCCAGCATAGGAAAAATTTGTAAAAAAATTCAATCTTCTTACTGTTTGGATTTTTATCGTTTCGTGCAAACGTTGTGGTTGTATTTACAGGTACTTTTTTCAAGACTATTAATTAATATGTTTTATTCTGAATCATTAGGTATAATAGTTATTGTATAATTGTTATACAAAGTCAATGCATATCAGTGGGTTTGAGGTGAACGACTATTTTAATAAACATAACTCTATTAAAATTAGTTTCATATCAAGGACTCAGAATGGTCTTAAAACTTTTCTATTTAAAACAGTGATCTAACTAATACATGAAGCAAAGTTCTGAAAATCGTTGTAATCGCTAACCACGAAAACTACTCAATGAAATGTGCTGAAATTTTGCAAACTGATTTTTGATACTTACTACATAATTGTAGTATAATTTTATCTTACAAAAATTATTAATAATAGTAATAAATAAGTTTAACTTACATCAGGAACCAAATTTTTTAGTCCGTGCAGCTGAGTCAACCAGCTCCCAATGGCACTCTTCTCCAATGGACAAGCGACTTACATTAAATTCTACCTGGAACCACGAAGATTTCCGAGTGCCACAAAAATAGACGTTTTGAATGCCAACGTCTCTGTCATAATATCAGGAGACGTCCAGCCAGAGCAAAAACTGCTGTAACACTTCGCGGTTTTGTGCCCATTCTTTCTACAGATCTGGTACTACCAGAATACTTTTTGATACAACAGCAAGCCAGGAAAAATAACCCTGAGAAGTTCGTACAGCCACACCAGTTGAAAATTTCATCAACTTCTTCCTTGGGGGTTCATCCTAACGGCAAACACACGGAGGAAGTATTCTCCAAGCCCACTTCCCCAACCAGCGGCGAGCCGCTTCTTATCTGGGAAACAACCCAAAAACGAGATATTCTTCGGCCAGCAGAGTACCTTTCTCCAGCGTGATTTCCATGTGTAGACTCCGAGGAAAAGAGTCAAGCTACCCGGAAGCATCTCTTTATCTATTAGAATAATAATAAGGAATGACTGGACGCCACTGGCTCTTTTCTAAGCCATCATCAGTCATAACATTCCCTCATTAACCATCAATCCTCTCGATTTTTTTTTCCAGCAAATACATATGTACAACTATTTTCGACAACGATTCGATCACTAAAAGACAACATACATCCAGGCACTATTGAATCAAGTCTGTTATTCACTGGTAGACGTCGCGCGTAGTTGTTCCTTGTAACTCTGGTAACCGAAGATCCTGCCTTACCCTCACGACTCTAAGCATTCAATCAGAAATCACCATTGCGCTCCAAGGTCTGCACTGAGCAAACCTAGCATTGGGTGAAGCTATAAAGAATAGGTAAGCTTGATGAACAGGCAAACGTCATAAACCAAGCCCCCACCTTGGATTACCAAAATGACTTAGCTCTGCAAAAAAAAGATGCTTTGGACACCATTTTTTCTGGCGTAACGTTAGAAAAAGTTGGGAAATAGCATGACAACCATCAAACGGCTTGGGCGTTGTAGTTTTCCTCCCTACTAGCCTGATGCTACAACAGCAAGACAGAGAAGACCACACTGAGGTATCCAAGTAGTCACGTTTGGTAAAAACTTTAGTCAAGCATCAGTTATCTCGCCAGTCATCATTAGGGCCATCGAACGTCAAACTACCTTACCAACAAATATATTTCAACTTATGAGAAAGTCAACAAAAAACAGCCCGTAGAGCTTACAAAAAATATAACAATACCTATGGTGACAAGAGGGCAAAGAAGACGGAAAACTTAAAATACTTTAAATATATACAATTTTTGGCGTCATGAAGCTGACACATTACATTTATGAGAAAATAAAACAACAACGTCAAAATCAACAAATAAAGAATTTATTAAGTGAGAGATCAGTTTTTCATTACAACCCTAACATTCATTACTTAAATCTTTATTGCTCTGGTAGTAAGATGTCTAGATTGAAGAAAAATTCAATTATATGTATATTTTTTGTCAGTTTTCAATCTCTATAGTTTTTACAAACAGCCCTTTTCAATTATTTTAACGTGAGAAAATGCAAATTATTGGCTCATTTAGGGACTCCAACTATGTTATGCCGAAAGGAATGCCCGGTACTTTTCAGCATTATTATGTTATTTTAAACTCCGTTACAGCTTATTATTTGTCCAAAACTGCATGGCTTCCAAAAAAAATTTCTTAAATAAGAATTAGGTGTCAACAAACTATGGTACGCTGTTAAGTGAATCTCAGATAAGGCCAAGACGGGAGACTGCTGGTATTTTGTAATAACGATATGGCTGTAGGGTAGGGATGTATCAAGGTTATTATTCAATGAATTGAAATTTATGCAGTTCACTTAAGCCATTCAAAAATGAAAGCAGTAAGTAAAGCAAGTTATGAGTCTACAAAGGTGAAGAATTCATGATGATGTAATGTTTAGTTGATCTTGAAGTAACTAATGATTTGAGACTTCAGAGAAATAATAGTGAGAGTTTATCAGCAATTTGGGGTATTTGAAAAGAAATTCAAGGAGACTTAAATGATATGAAAAAATTATTTAATAGAACCTTAAAAGCACTTGGATAGAATATTGAAAAGACTATAGTAATTTCAAAAGACCTTAGTATAAAAACTTTAACGGGATGTTACAGAGATTTTCAGGGATTTTTGAGGAGGACAGAACAGGACCTAATGAAAACTTAAGTAGAGTAATAAGAATTTAAGTAAAACTGTAAAAACTTGTGATAAAGTTCAGCAGGATTTTTGAAAACCATCAGCAAAATTTATTCTAAAAACTTTTTAAAAGTGCTTAAACGGAACGTTAAAAGGATGTTAACAAAACTTAGGTAGGATTTCGTTGGTTAAAGATTTTTTCGAGGGACTTAAGTGAATTGTCAGTTATAGTTGAGCAAGATTTAAAGAAGACTTGGAGAGAATTTAAGTGGAATTAAAGATTCAGGGCAAAATCTTTAGACTAATGCCTGCATCTTTACGGGCTTAATTTAAAAAAGTCAACATACATCTGGCCAGATTACCAGTCAAGTAGTAAACAACGTATTAAATTTCAGGGAAATCGGAGACAGACACCGATCTTTGTTAGTTTCTATATTTGTTGTGTCTACTTCCCAATAGCTAAATGATGCTGCTAATTTGTTTGGTTTTTCAATAAAGCGGCAAAAAAAAATTTGCGAAATGAATAATATAGAACACTTTTACACTTTTGCTTTGTCTAACCTTCGTTTAACCGTGTCTTACATGCAAGATATTCTATTTTACATGAAGTTATCTACTTGTTTTAATTAATGTTAGAAAAAAGTGCTTTTTTAAAATTAATTTTATACTTTTTTCGATCTTGTTGAGGAGGTTCCAGCGAGTAGGGATGCTAACCCGTATCTTGGAGCGGTATTTTGCTCAAAAAACTTTGACTGTTGGCACCACTGCTACAAGAAAAACATAGGCTGACCTACAGAAATACGATAATTCCATCAATCATAAATAATATGTCTCAAAATTTTTTTCTGTTATCTATATTTTTAAGGACGGCATTTGAAAAATGAAGTTATAACCGTGCATTCTGATAATACTCGACACGTTCAATTCAAGTTGCAAATCATTAGTCTTAGCATACCAACTATAAACGCTGTAGTTAAAAGAGCGGAAGCTCGATTTCCTCAAGATTTTGTCTGGTTAAGGATATAAAAAATGCAGCGTAGTTTAAACTATTACATGACATGTGTCTAGTATGGCAACACGACGGCATTGGAACCTCCTTAATGTACTTCTATCGATGGGTTGTAATTTATCAGACAGTAACAGAAAACTAAGCTGATAATATTACTAGCGCGCATAATTTAAATGTCTAAGCTTATTTCCCCAAGGCTCTGTTGGTGCTTACCTCTACGATGTCATCATAGTCGATCGTCACAAGGCATTAACAGCAAAATAAGCTGAGAAAAAAACTCCACTAAAAAATGTAAAGTTTATTTACTAAACAAAATAATAGATGCAAAACAAGAATCTTTAAGTTCTACGCCGGCAAATTGTAAAATGAAGTTTTACAAATAGGTACAATTTTTTTTTTTTACTGGGCTACCACGATAGCCTACTAGTTTAGTCACCAGTGCCATCCACTCACCACCTATGTGTAGGGGTGCATTGTCGCACTTATTACCAACCCTTTTACTGATCTCATACCTAATCCATGGGCACAGTGTGAGTATCTCCGGTGAAACACCTTGCCAGTTAATCTGACACTCTCTGCACCGATGGTGCATCGGGTCCAATCGCCACTAGAAAACCTTTCCCCGGAGAGGACTTCATATTTCAGGGCTTTAACTCCTTGCCGGTTACGTCAGCGCTCTCTGCCAAAGCATCGGATCCAGGCTAATTAACATCCCCGGAGGAGCCCCATCTTTCAGAGACCACTACTCACCGGTAAGGCCGGTAATCCCTGCCTAGCGCATCGGGTCTGCTAACCCCTACCTATAGCCTTAACACTGTTTCATATTCACCCAGGCTTAGAGATCTGTGCGGTAAGAAAAAAACCCTGGAATTACTCTAAGGGAAAATTCAACGAAAAAACCCACCCCGAAACAGCCGGGGTTACATAGGAACTTTTCCCCATGAAAACAGTTTTTTAAAAAATCTGCATTCGCCGGGAATCGAACCCACGACCCCTAGTACAGCGTTGTAACAAGCACGCTCACTACTGAGCCAACGCCGTTCCTAGAAATAGTTATAATTGAGTGACTCTCCATAAATAGTTTCCTTATTTTTCTCTTATTTTTTTCTCTAATCTTTAAGACCTAATTTCTTATTTTAAGTTTCTGTGATATCTCTTGATAACTAAATATTTCGTTTTTTATTTTGCCATAAATACTCGTTCTCATACTTAAAGATTATCTATTGATCACTAACTAATTTATTTCTTTAACAATACATCTTCATCCACATCTTCTATTGCTTAACATACTTATAACCGAACCAAATTTTAAATTTCTCGTTTTTTAATTCATCGTAAATTATGCTATTAAGAACAAAGAAGTAAAACTTGGTGCTTCTTTTTTTCCCTAACTCCCACTATACTTTTTCTCAGAATTTTTTTGTCTTCAGACTTAATTTTATTAACTTGCTGTTTTGTCTGATAACAATTTGAGTCCAGTATCTCATAACGAATCCTCTGTAGATTCTAATTTCTCTGTATCTTTCGTAAATCGAAAAAATTTGAGCTATGTTCCATGTTTTTATTTTTCCAGCTATATGAAGAATTCCGTTTAGTATTATTATCACTTTTTCCTTCAACAAAAAAAAAGTTTTTTCCAAAAATACTGCTTTTATATCGTTTTTTTTGTCACCTCATTACTTTTTTTTTTAAGAGCTCTTACAACCTCATCTTTTTTTGTCTATCATTTAATTATTCTCACACTCTTATCTTCATTCTTTGCACCTCGGAGTTACCCTTTCTGTAGTATTCAACCCAGAAATAATTTTGAAGTGTTCAAGTTATTTTTGCTGTGTAAAATTTTTCTTTTATTATTTTTTTTAAGCTTAAATTGTGATACCAAAAACCAGAAGTCTTGTATTACCTTATTATATTTACCCCCACAACTTTTTCATACAACTTCCATTGACTTTTCTTCTCTTTCAGTACTTTTTCCTCTCCAATTTTTTTTTTGCTGATGTTTTTTTCAAATTTTTTCTTGTCATCTGTATCCTTCGTTTCGTTTATTTTTTTTAAGATCACCTACACCTTTTTTGATCATTTACCTCCTTATCACACTCTATGCTGTACTCCCTACTATTCTCTTACCTTCTTTTACTATAGACAGTTCCCCTTCAGCCTACCCAATTTAGTTTACGAATGTATTTCACTTTTTTTGCTTACTCTTACCCTTTATTCAAAAAAATTTTACCTCACTTTTCATTCTTTCCTATACTGATCCTTTTTTTTAGCTTTCGCTTTCAGTCTTGTTATGAGGTTTTTTTTTTTTTTTTTTTTTTGTATAATACTGTATTGTCTATCTCTTGATTGAAAGACAATTTACACTTACAAGAAAATGGCATACTTTCTTATCTTGGTGCATAATATACTAATAGCCAATTGGCGACATGTTATTTCAACTAATTGGTCAATTTTTGGGGATCAGTAGTTTCTACACAACCAAGTTATCCACCACAATTAAGCTACAAAGTATCATGCCAATTAATCTAACCCGTAGCATGTACGTAAAGTTTTAAAGTAGTACGTTGTTTGAATGACATTTTAGATTCATTTGTCTATAGTTTTTTTGATTTATAAAAAAACTATGGAAAAAATAAGCTCTTAAAGTAATTAAACATTAATATTTACTAGTTAAATCAATTGAAGAATAAGAACTGCTATATATACAGCTAATTATGTGACATAATGTGGCTGATGATTATACTTCAAAAACAAAAAAAAAACAGTCAAAAATGTGGACTGGATCTAAAAATATGACCCAAAAACAAAGACATGGTGAAAGATTAAACGAACACTTACGTGTAGTGCCGGTTTTAAGGAGGGCTTAGAGGGTTTATAGCCTTGAGCTCCAACCTTCGGGGGTTAATACTTCCAAAATTATTAAATAAATAAATAGTAAGATCCTGTAAGATCATGTACAAATGTAGGAATAGTAAAAAACCTGTAAGGTCATGGCCATAGTTCCTTGGGACTCTAGAATTTCAGACTTGGTGAAAGATTAAACGATTACTTTCATACAGTGCCAGTTTTAAGGAGGTTTGGAGGATTTATATAGTCTTGGGCCCAAACCTTTGAGGAGTCCCTATTTTTAAAATTATGATTTAAACAGATTTTTATTTACATGATAACAGCTACCTTATTGAATTTATTAAAAATTTTTAATAACACATTGTTTGTACGTGGAGAAAAAAGTGATATGATTTTCATCGTAACAGCAGCAGTTAAGTTGCAATCAACAAATCTTTTATAAAGTGGCCATAAATTTTATTCTAAATCGTCAAGCTTGCTAAGTCCTGAAATTAAAATTAAAAAATGGTCAAGTCTTACTTCATTTTTTAAGGCAGCTTACTACTTGTATGACACTCATATGTTACTGTCTTGTACTCCTACATTAACAAAATCAAACTAATTAATATTAATTGATGTATTTGATGTAAGATTTGCATATAGTATTGGTCCAAATCCAATACTACTTTAATCGATTTTATCCCTCACAAGTACAAGACTGTATAATACTACGAGTGTATAATTTATAATGCTATTCTCTCTCAATTACCTACTCAATCAAAGAATTTGCAAAGCTTTCTTATTCAAACTAGTGTAACATAATCCATACTACTCATTTTCTAACATAATTTCCATATACCGTTGTTTTATAACCAAATGCGGTTGAACACCCTGATGCGTTATTTGTTTGAATTATTTTCATCACTATGTCTTCATATAAATAAACAAAGTATAAATATTCTAAGCGACACTTATAAAATATTATTGAATAACCATTACATTACAATTACTAACACATCAGCCTCATAAAAAAATCGGTTCTGCGACGAATTTGACTATAGATTTCCGACGTATTTTGAGCCACTGACTTAATTTTCGAAATCAAAATCAAAATTCTGTGAACAATTTATTAGATAACTTTACAAAGTGAAGTAAATAAACTTTTTTTCTTGTTGAAAGGTAACTCTGTAAATTCATTTACTGGCCTTTTTTATACTTTCAAAAGCCACTTAAAAATTTATGTATCACGTTTTTGTGATACAGTAGTAGTATTCTGTCGTAGGACCCAAGTAAGATACTTCTTTTTCGTTGTTTTTCTTATCTAGTTGTTTCTCTTTTCATCATCTAACATAAATCATCCATCATATTGATGTCTCTACGTCCCTGATACCAATATTCCATTTCTTTGAGATCTTGATGGTAACGCTGTCCCTGTTCTTCACTGTTGGCACCAAGATTTTCAAGAAATGAATCCAGGTGAGAATATAGAAAGTGTAATTTAAGATTCATAAAACAACCTTGTTTTTCGTTGTTGTTAACTATTTTCCAGATAATCTTTTCGGAATTCAGACTTTTGTTATTGACTTTAAAGTTCTTGACGATCTCATTAGAACTGCTTTACACTGCTCTTTATTAGTTATTTGTTGTCGAAATAAAAGCATTATCGTTTGAAATTTTTCTGATTTGTAGCCTATCAAAAACCTCTTTTTTATCGTAACATCCGTTATGTTGAAAATTACTGTTGCAAATAAATAAAATAATGTCCCACCTTGTTTAGAGATTCCACAAACTGCTTTTTTTTCAATCCAATTTTAATATGCAGAGAGGGTAATAAGATTTTATTGGGTTCTACTAAAGATTTTGTGATGATGTTTTATTCTCCTACACTTATATTTGTTTTATTACGACATACTTTGTCAGTTAACTGGTTTTCTGATTCCTGCTATCATATAAACATAAGAAGCAGAAATTTGTTATAAAGCTAGACAGCTGCCCCAATATCAGAGACAGTAGATTTAAATTATCACAGACCTGCTACTTATAAGAGCTGCCTATGTGAAGCAAAACCCCTTTAAAACTCTGCTTTATTGAACCAAGAAACAGTCCTCATTTTTGTGCTTTATAGGTTTAAGAATTAAATTCATTGATAAATCCTTTCACAACATTGCAGTGTCCTAATTTTTCTTTGTAATATAAATATTTTCGAAACTTTCTGTTTCTACCCCGATGTACGGGAATCTTTGTGCCGTGAGCTAACAAGTTTTTTTTTTTTTTAATGAATAAGCTAGATTTTCATCCCTATTTTTAAACAACCCTAGATCTCTGATTGGATCGTTTAGTTGCTGTTGCAAGTAAGGTTCAGGTATGTTTTGTTTTTTTGTCCAGGTATGACGGACATCTCGATCATTTTCGCATTGAGATGAGCTGTTCTTACTCACATTCTCCTCATCAATATCTTATGCTTTTGGATCCGTACTTGGATGATCTAAACATGCATCTGCAAATGTCAAAGGCATGCTGCCACTTTTTTTTTTAATGATCTTACTTCGTTAAACAATATGGGATATTTGAGACTAGGAACACTAAAATAAGTGATTTTCAGATATTAGGGGTTATTTCTACTGCGCAGCAGTAGGAGTTACACTTTTTTTTGGTCTTTTCCATCTTGTTGGTTCTGAAAATTTCAAGTGTAAGGGACATTTATCTTTATTCCAACGAGAAAGCATAAGATTAAAATTTTTTGATCTTCAACCTCTATCCCGAAACAGTTCATGTGAAGAAAGTGTATATCGTTTCGCAGATGCCAACGATTTAAAACCAACGTATATCAGGCATAAACATAACAAAATGTATTTGTATTTCAGTTAAATGGATGTATTTAAGAGAACTTAAATTTATTTTATAAATAAATAATGAACACAACGCACGTTTAGGTTCCTCTTACGATCGCAGTTTAGTTCACTGTCCAAGAAGTAATAACCATCATACCTTCCTATATCGAAGTATGAGGGCTTTCCAGTTTTGACTACAATATCAACTCGTCGCTAGACACACTATGGCACTATCTTCACACTCTTACGGTTTACCTACAATGCACCAAATCTTTTAAGGTAATGTGCCAGTTACTTACACAATTATCAAACACTTCCTTAGTTTACTACTACTGAAAACATTGATTATTTATTAACGTATGTTTATTAATTACTTAGATTACTAAGTTTAATAGTAAGTGGGTTTATAACTTTTTATCCAGGATATCAGAAAGAAATTACAGTTTCCTATTTTATCGATCACTAGCAGCCCCCCGTTTCAGCTTCGCTCGAGACTTACTAAATAAAACACCGTAGTGTGTTGACATGTAATGTGAAACGTTTTCAGTTACAAAATTTTACACATATTCCTGACACATCTCAGAACAAAAATCTTCTTATGAAAAACATATTTTTTCCGAATCCACATTGTTTATTTAGTCAAATAATAAGGTGTAAGAATTCAAAAAAATAATTATGCTAAAAAGTACCGTGCGTTCTTTATGCCATAAAATTATCGGTGGCCGTAAGAAGCTGTTAGTTTACAGTATCTCTCGTGTAATTTACGAAAAGGGATATTTTAAAGCTGTTAAGATTTTAAACCTCCAAAAAATGCACCGGCTTTCCACGGGCACCCGTACCGGCAGACCGGCAACGGGTACTACTACTCCACCTCCTCCTTGGGGTACGGCAAGAGGCGCAGGACCACGTTTTGGGAGACCCTGACGGGGCTGGTTTGCTCGCTGGGGGCTCTGGCGACCAGGGCGGCCAAGATGGCGGCGCGAAAAGCCGAGCCGCTCTGAAGCCACGGCCCGGAGGGATTTGGGGCGCAAAAAAGTTGCACCGTGGTTGGTTCTCTTTTTCTTCTACTCTCTTACTCTGTTCGTTTTCGGTGCTTCGAAAGTGTACACTTCTACGGGGTTTTTCAAAATTTCCTTCTACTTTGCAAAGTCGAGGCTCTTACTTCGTACTCTCGATGATATATGTATAGGTATTGTACTTTGTCGATCGTATAACTGTCCAAATGGGTTTTCGAGCGCGAAAGTAACAACATCCATCAAAAGTTCGGGGAAAAAGTTATATATGTATTATGTATATTNTTAAGTTAACTCTTTCTTGACTGCAGTTAACAGCAATTGTGACTGCCTGGATACCTCAGGGTGATCTTCTCTGGCTTGCTGTTGAAGACCCAGACTAATTGGGAAAAAAATTACAAAGTCCGAAGCTTTGGCGCTAGTTGTAGTGCTCTTTCCCAACGTCTCCCGGTATAACGTCGAAGATGTTGGTGTCAAAAGCACCTTTTTTATGTGCAGATTCAGTTGTTTTGGTGATCTTAGATGGGGAGATTGGTTAGTAGTACTTGTCCAGTGAAAGCTGTCCCGTTGGCTCAAGTTTTTTTTCCTTTATAGCTGTTTTAGGTTTGCCCAACGCAGACCTTGGAGAGAATCAGTGATTCCTGGTTGAATGCTTAGAGTCGAGAGGGTAGTATAGGGTCGTCGGTCACCGGGTTCTCCAGCCTTGCGAAGAACAACTCCGCAGGTGACGTCTGCTAGTGAATGGCTGACTCAGTTTAATAGTGCCCGTCTTTAGTTAATATACTCTTTCAGTCGACGAATCGCTTCAGGAAATGGTAATAACAATGTAGTTGTTGGCAAGGTAGTTTACACTTCGGTGGATCCTAAAAAGGATCGATGAAATTGATGGTTAAGCAGGGAACGTAAATACTTATAATGGCCCTAAAAAGTGCCAGTGGTGAAACTTCCAGGCTATTCTTATTCCTGATGATGAAGAGCTGGCTACGGTTGCTTGATTCTTACCCTGGGAGTCTCGATGTACGGAGACTGTGATGAAGGGAGGTACGCCGCTGACCAAAGAATATCTCGTCTCGGGTCGTTCCCCGGATAACCAACCGCTCATCGTTAGACGGGAACATGTGGGTATGCGCGTTGGGGACGCGACGACCAGGAAGGTAGCCGCTGTGGCTGCCTGTGCCCCTTAGAGCTGTTTTCCCTTGCTTACATTTGTAGCCATAAATTCTCTAACTGCACCAGGTGGGATGGTAGAACTACCACGCAACTCTGATGAGTTGGAGCAGATTGTGCTCTGGCTAGATATGTCTCCTGGTATTGTGGCAGAGACGGCATCAGTTGGAATAAATTTTTTTTTTAATTGATCGCACTCGTCGAGATTCAGGGTGAATGGACACCTAGGTCCCTTCCCCCTTAGAGAAGAGTGTCGTCCGTAACCGGGATACCCAGCTGCAAGACTATCATTAGCATTCTCTATACAGCTTGTTGAATTGCCGAAGCTCGACTACAACACTATGGAGACGCTCTAGCCTATTATAACCACACTTATTCAATTATGTTGCAGGTAGCTTCGATTTTATGTCGACGCCACCTAGCAGATTTTACTGAACTAAAGTGAAAAGCTGGCGTATTTTTGCAAAATTTTGAGCTTATTTATTGCTATTGTTATTAAATTTTTTAAGATAAGAACTATACTAAAACCATCTAGGAAGTATCATGAATCAGTGTGCAAAATTTCAACAAAATAGGTTCAGTAGTTTTCGCGGTTACCGATTACAACGGTTTTAGCGCTTTTGCTTTATATATTAGTAAGATTCTCTAACTGCACCAGGCGGGATGGTGGGACTGTCACTCAACTCTGAAGAGCTGGTGCAGATTGTGCTCTGGATAGATATGTCCCCTGGTATTATGCCAGAGACGTCATCGGTTGGAATGAAATTTTTTTTATCGCACTCGTCGAGATGCAGGGTGAATGGAAACCTAGGTCCCTTCCCCCTTACAGAAGAGTGTCGTCCGTAACCGGGATACCCAGCTGGAAGACTATCATCAGCATTATCTCTGCAGCTCGTTAAACTGCCGAAGTACGACTGCATCACTTTCGAGACGTTTTGACATATTATAACCACTCTTATTTAATTCTGTTGCAGGTAGCCTCGATTTTATGTCGACGCCACCTAGCGGATTTCACTGAACTAAAGTGAAAAGCTGGCGTATTTCTGCAAAACTTTGAGCTCATTTATTTTTATTGTTATTACATTTTTTAAGATAAAAACTATACTTTAACCATCTAGGAAGTATCATCAACGCACGTTTAGG
>NW_019379510.1:1787-27918 GCF_000648655.2 Copidosoma floridanum | reverse complement strand
ATTCAAAAAAATCAATAGTACCTCTACTTGATTAAGTATTAAAATCATAAAATTATATTTTAACTACAAAAAATTAATATTTATTAAAAATATAATAAATGAATATTTCGTGAATAGTGTTAATTAAGTAAACATAGGATTTAAACTGTAAATAAAATTTAATAAAGACAAAAGAACTTATTTATAGAAAGAGAGCCAAGCCAGCTACTCTCACATTTATTTAACCTTATGCTACCACGGACAGACAAGATCTAGCTTGCACCCTTTGACAGAGCGCAAAACGTGCAGTTGCAGTTCTCTAGAGATTTACAGAGCGGACGCTTTCGAAAAAGCTGGCCAAAAGTAGAAAAAAGTATCTAGTTAGAATTTTTTTCTGTTGAGTTGGCTTCAATATACCCGTACAAGATACTCATAAATTCGTCGATTTCTGTTTACCTGCTCCGTAGTAAAAGTTGTAGTTCTATGTTTGTTCGAGCACTGTTCATAGTGCTATTATGTTACTGAACGACGTATGTCTTTAAAGTTGTACACAAACTGCAATTTGAAAATATTTGTAATTGGATGAAATGAAATGAGCTTCTGAAGGTAATTACAATAAGAAAAATGTATTAAATTATACTTTTACTACTACAGTTAATTAGTAAAATGACAATTTTTACTAATTTTATTGTTCGAAATCGTATGATGATGACACATTAACATAAAAAATAAATTGGTTTATGTTTTTCCACCATAAAACTCATTTGAAATTGCAGTTTAATGTATTTTAAAGAAATTGAAAAAAAAAAGCTGCGCCAACTCGTTCCTTTTTTAAAGTTGTAATAAAAAAAAATTGTTTCTTCATTTCGGTAGTTTTTTGACAATACAAACATTATTTTCTCTTCCTAAACATTATTTTTGTGCACATCTTACCTCATTATATAAGAAACGAAGCGTGGCATACACATATAGTTACACGAACACACACACACACATACAGACACTTTTTTTTAAGTCAAAAAATTAAAAATATTTATATTTACAAATACGAGTAGATAAATACTTTACATTATAAAGATCGTTTAAATAATATTTTTGTAAACTCAACAATAATAAAGTCGTTTGTAGATTATTCTAACGGTTTTATAACTAAGAATAGTTCTAAAATAACTATTTCGTAAATAATAATTTAAAAAACTAATCAATTAACAAATCAGTTAAACAAACGGTAAGATGCGAAATCAAATTATTTACTATTTTCTTTATGAGGTAGTACTCCAAGAAATGGATTGAGCAGGAGGAAGATTTGCGATTAAATTAAAGAAAGTTATAATGTAACTGCATCGAAAGGATATTTAATAATCGAAGAATTGATATCCACAAGGCTCTAATAATGTTACACTTTATCTAAGACTGCTAAGAATACTGTTCGAATATTATTATCTAACATTAAAGCAAGAAACTTGAAACTTTGTCTAATAGAAGCAAACGAAGAAGAACTTAAGTTTATGTGAATGTGAAAATGTGCGTTATCTAATGCCAGGGGGTGGTGTATAAGGGGTAACGGGAATTAATTTTCGTAAATTTGACAGTACATTCGTAATCAGCGACCCCAAAACCTCAAAAGTCGTATGTGGCTCGATTCTTTTAAAAAATGTGCTATATTTCATATCAGGGGGTAGTCAATGAGGGGTGAAGGGGGTAAATTTTTGTAAATTTGACACTACATTCGTAATCAGTGACCCCAAAAGCACCCTAGTTAATGATTCGAAAGACATTACTTGAATTTTCGACTTTTGACTAGCTTTTTCGAACTCAGCCGCACTGTGAGATGGCACCATTGGTCCATCTCTGGTACAGAGGGTTAAGGCACAGTGTGGCAGATGAACCACTATATTTAGGACTTTCTTAAGAAACTGTATATCTATGTATATTACTCACACTACTTATAAATGTATCTAAATCTATACATGTATCTGATAAGGATTGTGTGAGTGTTGGTCCTGAATATGAAGGAGCCAATCAGGAGAAGCCCCTGCATCTACCACACTGTCCCTTGAACCTCTGTAATCTCTTGCTTACATATAAGTAGACTATAACTATACATGTAAACATTGGTGTAAATATACAATGTACTCAACACGCCTCTTTATATTAATACCTATAGTACTCATTCATTTTGATAACTGTAACACATTTTTCAATTTTTTATATTTTAAATTCCCAAATGATTTAGGAAAAATGTCTGCAATATTATTTTCTGATTTGACTAATACAATATTAATTAATCCATTCAAATAATTTTTGTTAATAAATAGTAATAAACTTCAACATATTTCAAATTTTTTATAACATTACCATATTTTGCCATAGTTATAGTACCTTAATTATGTTTATAAATTTTCATACGTTAATTCAACTTTGAATGAAAAATTTCTATTAAGTCATTTACTAATTTTAATTACAGTTTCTGACAAAGCAACAATTTCGGCTGAAGTTGAAGCCTTTGTTATCCTATTTTAATTTCCCTTTTTTTAATAAACTATGTCGCTAAAAAATTGCATTAAATAACTAGATATGGACTTTCTATCTGTATTATCAGCTGCCCGATCTAAATCAGCAAAGCAATCCACATATCAGTAACATAAAAAAAAATGTTTCTCGTTTCCATCGCATAAGATGCTGCAAATGAAGATAACATAAAGCTGCTTCAATTTACATCAAAAAACATCGAGAAATAAATAGTTTAGCACAGTCGAAAATTTTAGTGCGCAGTAGTTGGACTATTTATAATTACTGTTAATAATTTTAAACTTCCTTTGCTCAATTATATCTGAGATTAAGTTTCATTGAAGTATCAAATAAGTTTATATTTTCAAGTTTATACTTATTCAGCAAAAATTAAAAATAATTATTCTTACTTGAAAATATTTAATGCTTTTTATGATTATAATCAACAGTAATCCCCTTTTTAAAAATTTTTGAACTTTTTCTAAATCTTTCAAACAGTTCTTTTTTAAACATATGAATGGTCTCTTTACTTCAATAACAAATTAATAATTTATTTCTAAATATAAAGATACATAATTTATCTTTACCGTTACCTATAAACCATGAACAATTATCATTTTTTCTGTTATGAATAAGAAGGACTCGGACGGTAATGCTATCAACTATTTTTATTTACAATAATAAAACATGTTATTGCATAACTGCCCGAGTACTTCTCCTTTACATTAATTTTTATCCATCACTCAAGCCTCTGAAATACTCAACTTTACAGTTGTTAAATCCTAAGCTTTTTATTTTCTCATCAAACGGTCAAATTATTCTGTAGGACTAACTATAAAAAGCCTTATGCAGTTGACATACTTCAATAGAATGACTGTCAAAACTCCAAGATTGTTTAACATACACCTTTAATTTAACGTTCCCTTTAAAAAACGCAGTTGTAACATTCAACTTATTAAAAATTAAGACTTCTTAACAACAGTACAATAACCAAATTTCTAAAGTTTGCATTTTAGCTACCAGCGAATAAATATCTTCAATAAAGTATGTTTGTTAAAACCCACGAACTCCTAGTCCAGTTTAAAATTTATTCAAAAAAATCAATAGTACCTCTAAAACTTTCTTATTTTTAGGCTTGCCTACTATTATCCAAATTTTAATTTCATTTAAGCAACAAAATTTTTTCTTCACTGCATTTTTCTAATTCTTAGGACCAACACTTTCTATAGCTTTATCAAAACTTTTAGGATAGGCTGAACTACAATAATTAATATAAATAGTATTACATGCAAAATTATCATGATATCCATATCTTTCTGTACGTTTTACATTTATTTCTGGCTTACCAATAACATCGTGATCCTGATTTTTTGTTCATTTTTGTTTTTGATAAAATTAAAAAAACTTTTTTTCTTCTGCATCTCAAAATTAATCGCTAAACTCGATTATTTATTAAAATTCTGTATCTAACTTTTTGATAACCTACAAATACTCCTTAGTCAGCTTTCCGATCCCATTTTTTCCTTCTACTCTATTTAGACACACGAACAAATACTCTGCTTCAATATGTTTTCAAACTATTCACGTTTGGTTAAATACCAAAGAAAATTTGGAAAGGAAGAGTCTTGAATTCAGTTGTACTTTCAAGTGCCCTGTTTTTGAAGTGGGCTACTGCACATATTCACAACTTCCAACCAAAACTTTTTATCTATCTAAGCTCTACAAAAGCTCGGATACGCCACCGAACGGCAAGCTCACAAGAGTGGATTTTTTTGGTAAGAAAGGCGAGTTTTGTTTTTCTTGCCTAAGAAACGAAACATAATATATAGGTGTACTTAGTATATTAATACGCTTAGCCAAATTTTTTTCATTTACGCAATATTTAGAGATGTAAAAGGTTGCTACATTTTCAGGGGTTATATTTTGTTTAAAGCCAAGATGTCTATTAATTTGCGCTAGTCGTGAATAGTAAGTTCTTTCTTAGTTTATCACTCTTTCATCTCACACAATGTACATTTGTAATAAGTCAGGTTTACCTTTTGTTTAATCTATAGATGTAAGAATCAGGGAAAACAAAATGGGTAATCCAGATAAAATGCCATGAGAAAGTTGATTCTGTCTTCCCATTAATTTGTATATACATCTGGCCTCTATTCTCACAGGATTTACTTTTTTTAAAAGTCATTAAACAGTTTCTCGTTTCAAATTTAAATTTAACATAAACCTTGAGCACCTCCACATTAACGTGTACCCCAAGTTGTACCCACTGTCTTCTAATTTCAGTAAAATTGCAAAATTAGTTCTTTAACGCTACTCTCATCAACAGTTTTTCTTCATAATAAATACTTTTTTTGTAATAAGTTCAACATTCAGAGAGAAATGCTGACATCATACTTCTATTTTAATATTCATAAAAGACATTTGAAGCTGTAATTTTAACAGTATCTGTATTTTATCAAACAAATTTGAATTGGCTTGATCAACACTTACCTTAAATCAAAACAAACATAAATAATTTAAACTATGAACAAATCCAATGTTGATGAATAAACTATCATGACCATACCAATAAAAACACAACTACTGATAATGTAGCAAATATTTACATTTCAAAAAAATTCCATGAATAGAAAAAAATCAGTCGTAATGGGTCTACGGACCCCCAGTTGAAACAAAGTTCTTTTTACTTCTTTGTAGACATTTGCTACATACAGTCATAATGTACAGGATAAAATATCAAGTTAATAAAATTAAAAAATCAATGGTAACGCATATTAATCATGTATATAATAAATAACGATAACTTACAGGAACATTTAAAAAAAACAACACATAATTATAAAGAGTGAATTAAGCAAGTAAATCAGTAATTTGAGTATGTATTAGGTTCGAGTACAGTAATAAATTTTGTTTGTTGTTTGCACGTGTCCTACAACATCAGAAAAAATAAAAACATGAATTGTGACTGTGTCAACATGACAGCACAATTATTCTTGTGGACCAACAATTAAGTTTGTAATAACACTTCAAAGTATTACTTCAAAAAATTAACGAACAAAAAACTAATAACTATTCTCTAATTTAATAAGTAGCTTCTTGTTGTCCAACGTTATTTTAATGTTACTTTTAGATTAATATGGTATTTCTTTTTTCTACGTCGATCAAAAGTTTCTTTGTTAAAAAAATTTTTTTTCGCCCTTTGTTACCATTAGTGTGTTATAACAATAAATAATAAATTTTGAAAGATGTCAATTTTGTAGGAATCTTGATGACGAAAATAATGACGGTCATAAAATTATTATACGAGAAATAAAAGCTGCGATAAAACAAAAAAACTAAATGAAAAGTTGGAAACTAACTATGAATTTTAAATAAATAAATGAATTCAACTCCTGATTTGTTCCTGGGGAAATACCTTATATTCCTGAGAAAATTATGTAGGAAAATGATCAATTTTTTATCTACTAAAAAATGTAAGATTGGATCATATTTTTTGTTTTCAGACAATGAACTAAACGGCCACTTTTACAGCTAGTGCAATTTGTGCGTATATGATCGATCAATATAGCGTATATGATCGATAAATAAGACACAAGAATATGATAATGGTATTTTGTTACTATCTTACTATTAGTAAGGTGCATTCATGTGACGTATAGCGTAACACTGTATTTTATACGTATCAAGAAGTATTTTATAAATTAATTCAGACAAAGTCTAATCAGTCTTAAGCAAACTCAGTCTGACTTATTTCTTCAACAAAAGAATTCATTTTTACTCTTTGCTTTTTCTACCAAGTTGGATTGATTATTAATAAACTAAAAGTTGATCGCATTCTAGTATAGTCTGGATAAGATTCACCGATGGATGTACATTTATTTCTGTAACATTCTGCAAAAATTTCAAATAATAATTGTTAAATAAAATAAAGTATTTGCCTACTGTGAGCATTTCTGAGTGGCTGCTGATGTGCCCTCAGTAAAAAAAATAGTCTTCGCCAGTCATTGTGCATATAACAAGGGCGGTCACAATAGTCATGAAAATTGGAGTTTACAAATACATGATGGGACGATAAAATATCTACAGGTATGTCATTGCAAGACTAACGAGTAGCAGACTACACAATCTTACGTCACCTTATCTAGAACTGATCAGAAACTGTGCACAAGACTGATCCGCGCGGGGTCAGTTCCTGATAGAATCATACTGAGTGCCTTAAGATCTTTCTATTCGGGATGTTATATGTCGAGTCAAGCTATACGCATACAATTACAGTAGCTGCTGTAAATGTGTTGGTAGTGCTGACAATGCGCGGCGTGGGGAAGATAAGCTACTGACCAAGTATAACCGAAGGAGGCTGAACAAAAGAGAGCCATCAGGTCCTTCGGTGCACGCACATGAAAAGAGAGAGAGCTGTGTAATACAATGTGCATAGCTTTATACACGGTTGTGATACTATAGTGCGGTCAGAAAACAGTCTTATTACACTTTTTTCGGTCTAGCATCCATTCGCCAAAGACTCATCACGCGAGAATTGAAACTTCGTTCCAAAAAAAAACAAAAAACAGTGGACACTGGGTGCTCGAATACCCAAGTATGAAGTTACACTCCAATAAAACTATGTGGCAGAAAATTTATTGAAGGTATATTTATATTCATACTTATATTTTATTATACATATTAAGGATATTGAGTATGAAAGTAATACAATTATTGCTAAAATATGTACGCCTACGTTAATTTCATGCAGTTTTAATAAATATTAAAATATTTAATAAATAAACGATTATAAACAATATATTACGGTACGATACAATATTAACAATATGTTGCCTTAACAGTGTAAGACTGCGCTCTCTCATTGAATTCTTTGATGCTAAACTTACACACTCATACCTAGTTCATATGGAATACCCAAAATAAATTTGTACTTAAAAGGTTAAGAAAAACAATCCTGTAGTAGTACTCTCTTTCATTGGGTAGTATTACGTGCCAGTAAAAGTACCTTCAGGACATTCATCACACATAGGTTTTTTTGACAGATTTTATTCAAATATGAAACATATGCACAAAATAGCATAAGAAAACCCACAATAAATTTACAGATCGTTTAACTGTACTCTTTTTTATACGTGTAATTGTAAAAAATCACAATTTAACATATAACTTAATGAAAAATTCACATAAAATTGTATTCGCATGATCTGTAGAAATCTCTAAATTTTTTTTGTATAAAAGATTACTTATGGATAAACCTATTTAACTTTCAAATAGATCTACAAGTTGCTCTTTTTTCATTACACACGAAAGAAGGTATCAAGTATGCATAAAAGCGTGTATGTAAGTACATCCATATTAGAAAATAATTTCCAGCGTTTTTCCACATGTTTCAGATTCTCTCATTTCTTTTGAGTTTTTCCCAGTTAACTGTGATGAACGTCCTGGAGTCAAAAAAACACCTTAATCACGAATAAAAAAGTTGTGAAAGAATAAAACCCAATAAAAATCATTTAATGTATTCATAAAATACAAAAAGAAATTTTTCTTCGTTTCCGAAAGTTTGGAAAAAAATGAAAAAATTATAGAAACAATTATTTATTTATTGCAAACGTAACATGTTAATAATTAATAAATATTCAAGAACACATAGGAAAGCTGCTCTGCTCAATATATACTATTTCTCAGTTGAAAAAAATTCTTTATCCGAAAACATTTAGTTTATTGAGAAAAAAATGTATTTATGAATTTAACTAAATCAATCAATAAACAGTAAATAGACATTTACAATAAAAATGAGTTATAAACTGTACAATAATAAGAATTAATCGAGATTCTTATATCAGGACCGCTCAAAGGAAAGTGGGTTCAGTGAATGCGATGTGCAGAAGATCGCAAACCTAATTCTCAAAGAAAGAACATTTTTGGAACAGAAACAAACAAAACTGCATCACAACTTTGCGTTTTGCCCATAGCTACACTCAATGCGTCAAAGCTGTTAATTCTTTGCTCTGAAATCGTAAACTTCGGGCGCTAAGCTCATGTCTCGTGATGATGTTACGGCACAGGCACTGACAACGCTACAGCTACATAGCAGCCTACAGGCTTTAACCTAAGACAGCTACAGTAAAAGCGCATGGCATGACACATAGGCTCACCGCATTTACATTCTTGTGTGATAATTAAATATTTTCCTCTCTATGCAGAAAATTTCAGTATACTTTCATTCTCTCAGTAGTATTATTCAATACATATACAACCTGTTCTCGACCTCCATAGCCAGCATTACCTACTGTATCTGTACTATTCGGTCAATCTCTTCTTCTGTGTCCTATTTCACCGCAACCATAACAGGTTTCTTCTTGTTGTTTTTTACAACCTTTAGACTTCAACACGACAGCATTTGCTTTTCCCCTTACATTCACACTTTCACGTTTGATTTCAATTTTCACTATTTTTATTTCATCTGTTGTGCAACTAACCGTTTGATCGACGTCTTTCAAAGTACTAATTTACCAATGAAATACAACTGTATGATTGGGATTATCAAGTTATTAACTTATTTTCTTACTTCGTTAAGTAACTGCAGCTTTTGAATCGTTTACTAATTTTTTGAATTCGCTAATAAACACTGATATTTTATGGTTATCTTTTAATCTGATTCCTTCAAATTTCTTACAATATATTATCTACAACGCTATTACTCACTTCAGATACAATCTATAAAATTTTTTTATAATCTTGAATGCAATGAATGTCCAAATAAAAGATAAATTTTAACTCTCTATTAAAAATAGCACTGTATACGTAATTTGTGACTTTCAAATCCGTTTTAACCTATTCATCTTTCTTGTCCTTCGATATTCTCTTTTATTTTATAACTACTGCACATTTCAGAAGAGGCGTTGGCTCAGTAATAAGCATGCTCGTTACAAATGTAACGCTGTAGGGCTATAGGTAAGGGTTAGCAGACCCGATGCGCTAGGCAGGGATTACCGGCCTTACTGGCGAGGAGTGGTCTCTGAAAGATGGGGCTTCTCCGGGGATGCTAATTAGCCTAGATCCGATGCTTCGGCAGCAACCATCTGCTTAACCGGCGAGGAGTGAACGTCCTAAAATGTGGAGTCCACTCCAGGGAAAGACTACACAGTGGCGAGTGGATCCGATGCACCGTTGATGCAGAGAGTGTCAGATTAACTGGCAAGATGTTTCACTGGAGATACTCGCACTGTGCCCATGGATTAGGTATAACATCAGTAAAAGGGTTCAAAAATAGGTGCGGCAATACACCCCCACACATAAGAGGTAAGAGGATGGCCCTGGCGTCTTGGCCTAAGAGCTGTTGTTTTGAATTAATGGTGCTAACAAAAACATTTACTGCTATTGTTGCAGTTACTATATTTCACAAAGTTATTTACGTTAAACTTAAACGTTAGAAATTTTTTTGTGTAAAGTATTGTCTTGTGTTTCAGTTTTTAATAGCTCGTTTTAATAACAAAAAAGAATACCTAGAAGAATAATTTCATTTATATCATTGAAATTATCATATGTGCTTATAAAGATCCATTTTATTTCTACTTTTTCAGAAAATGTTGCAAAAAGCTTATATTTAGATGGATGTGCTAATATAGACATCCAGCTTAGCCTGTAGACCTGCTCGTATGGCTTTTCTTTTTAATATAGCTCCTACGGCATCATAAATACACTTTCCATGAGCAATGGCATGACAGTGCCTCTAAGCCAAAATGTAAAAATCTTTGTAATTATAAGCATAATTATACATTTGAAATCTATTTTTAAAGTGTTGTTTAGCCCTATCAGAAATAAATTTTAATTACGTCATATTAGGACACATTTTCTTTAATTCCTCATATTATTTTCTGTAGCATTACATAAACAGCGACTGTGTCATGGGTCATACTGTTTGATAGGAAGGACAAAACTAAGAAGCTCCATATCTTATCTAGACTTGTAATATTAAACAACTGAAAATACAGTACATTTTTTTCAATGTAATGGGAGGCTTGTACCGTGTCTCGCACTACAAAAGCAACATTTCCAGAAAAATCAAGTTGAACTAGTACTTCGTTTTGACTTCGATGTTTTCTACTATTAGACACGTATGCTTGCTGACTTTTTAAAATAAAATAATGGGGTATAAATTTTTCCAATTTATCAACAAAAATTGCCATGAAGTCGAAAATCAATAGCAGACATTCTTTCCTCAATCTGCACGTCTCTGCAAATTGTCACGGACGAAAAATTATTTCTTCAATGTGTCCCGTTTTCCTTAGCAGGTATACACTATTTTAGTTTGAGATTATCAAACTTTCTAAAACTAACTGAATTTTTTGTATTTAATTTTATAAAATCTGCATGTCAAGTACATATATTTAAGAGACGTAAACGATTTTGTAATTAATATTTTTTCCGGCCTTTCTCAAATAACAGCATTTTTTTAGGTAGCAAAAATCCGACCATTTTTACCTGACTTATAAAAGTGTATAATCTTTGAAGCCACATCGAACGATAAAGTTTAACCTACTCTCAGAGATGGCATTGTTAAAATATCCTTCATTTTTTTAAACATCTTACCTTTTTAGCCATCATTCAAGAAGTTTTAAATCATTCAGCTACTTTGTATGTTAATCAACAATTAGAACCTCTTCAAAGGATTGCTATGCATAAAGGATTGTTACGTGGCAAAATTTTAAATCGTTCTTTGAGTCTATTACATATTGTTTTAATTTGTCTCATCAAGAGAAGCATGATTTTTTTGCTGGAGAACAATCAACATCACTTTCAGACATATAACTGTTTTCGAAAGAATTAGCCTCTTTCTAAGAAACTGCACTATCCAACATAAGTTTACTATTTTCATAATAAAAGTTCTGACCGTCTACAAAAATTTTTAAAAACTTTGACCAATGTGTACAAAATTGCAACAAACTTTTAATCATATTTGTCAAGTTTTTTCGTTCGTGGCTACTAATTTTAAAAAGATTAGCACATCTATCTAAATGTAAGCTTCTAGCAACATTTTCTTAAAAAGTAGAAATAAAATGCATCTTTATAAGCACATATGATAATTATAAATGAAATTATTTTTTTAATTATTTTTTTTTTGTTATCCAAACTAGTTATTAAAAACTGAAACACAAGACCATACTTTACACAAAAACATTTCTAACGTTTAAGTTTAATGTAAATAACTTTGTGAAATATAGTAACTGCAACAATAGCAGTAAATATTTTTGTTAGCATCTTTAATTCCACTGCACAGAACTTTAAGGACACGGGATATTGCCAGAATATAAAATAAATAACATACTCTACTGTACATTTTATGAAGAATATGAAGAACCATTTGTTTTACTTAGCCGTTGAGATAGTTAACAAAAGACTTACCGTTGTAGCAAAACTGTCTTATAGGTACGCTGACTAGGTAACAGCTTTTGTTCAACTAACTAGAACGTTGCACAAAACCGGAAGCGCACTAACATCATACTAATATACAAAGCAAAGTCGCTAAAACTGTTGTGATCGCTAACCACGAAAACTAATTAACCAATGTGACGAAAATTTCGCATACTGATAATTATTGACACTTCCAAGATGGTTTTAGTATAAATTTTATCTTGAAAAAATTAATAGCAATAGCAACGAATAAGCTCAAAAATTTACAAAAAAAACGATAGCTTGTCATGTTAGTTCGGTACAATCCGCTAGATGGCGTCGACATAAAATCGAAGCTACTTGCAATAGACTTAAATAAGTGTGGTTATAATAGGCCAGAGCGTCTCAGAGATTTCGATAGTCGTTACATCAATCGTACAAGTGTTGGTCGTGCCGCTAGATATCCCGGCTACCGACGACACTCTTCTACAAGGGGTAAGCGACGTACGTTTAATTCTACATTAAATCACCAGAATTAATGAGTATCACCAATAAAAAAATTTTCTTAACAATAACGTCTTCGGTGGAATACCAGGAGACGTGTCTAGCCAAAGCACGACCTGCTCCAACACTTCAAAGTTTAAAGCCGTTCAACCATCCAACCTGGTGCAGTCAAAGAATTTTTCACTACAAATGCAAGCCAGGGAAGACAGCCCTGAAAAATTCGGGCAGTCACCACGGTGTCCTTTTTAGTGGTCGTCCCAACGGCATAACTAACTAAGAAAGTATTTTCCAGGCTCACTTTCCTGTATAACGATAGACGGTGCGTTATCCTGAAAACGACCCGAAGACGAGATGTTCTTTGGTCAGCAGGGTACCTCCCTCTATCACGGTCTTCATACACAGGGACTCCAAAAGTAAGAGTCAAGGTATCCACAGCCAGCTTTCCATCATGAAGAATAAAAATACGGAATAGCTAATTTTCCGTATAACAGCTGTAGTTTTCCTCCCGATCAGTCGAATGCTACAACAGCAGGCCAAAGACAATCACCCTGAGGTATAAAGGCAGTCATGTTTGCAGGAAACTTCAGTCAAGAAAAAGTTTACCTAAGAAGATCATGGTCCTTTTTGGGGCCATCGCACGTCAAACTACCTTGACAACAAATCTATAAGAACTTAACAAAGTTGACAAAAAACAGCGTTTAGGGCTCACAAAAGTCCTAACCATGCCAAAAGTCCCAAGACAGCAAATTAGAAAAAAAACTTCAATTGCATCTAATGTATACAGTTTTGGGCTCTGAGAAACTGACGCAGAACACTTATCAAGATTTAAGCAGCAGCGTCAAAATCAACAAATAAAGAATCCCTTACATGAAAGATCAGCTTTTTATTGTACCTTCACAGTCATCTACTAAATTTTTCTGATTTATGAATAATGAGAATATGAATTTGTTTTTTGTGGCGATAAAAAATGTAGAGATTGATTTCCAGGACTGATATACTAGTAATAAAGTTATAAGATAAGAAAAAAAAATTTTTTAATATATATTTTTTGTGTGTTTCAAATCCTTACAGCTTGAAAAAATATCTCTTTTCGTAGATTACATGGGAGAAACTGCAAATCAACGGCCCTTTAAGACCAACGATTATTTTGTGGTGTTACATGCCATGTTGATACAGACGAATCAAATTATAACTAAAAACGCTATCCGTCCGTTTAATCAGAAAATACGTACTGTGAATATACAGCAAGCTCAAATGACAAGAGGAGCTTATATGTCACCTATATGCATGTGTGTGATAGCTTTAAGGTAAATGTTTCTATATCTAAAGGGGCTACAACTACTTTTACGCAACTAGGACCGACTGCTGTGCAATATTCCGATATACTTGCTCGCAGCTCGCTTAAGGTTGGTAGATTTTACAAGAAGCAGCGTATCAAAGGGTATCCCGTTCGCAATCTAAAAACTGACAGCACCGTCACGAGTAAGGGTATCGTTTCTCGGCTTTACGTGGGGAAGAGATGGGTTAACTCGCGATCTGACTTTGATGCACTAATATCGTTGTAAGTATTTGCTTTGATCCAATCGGTCCTTCTTATTCTGATTGTATTACTACCGCGGAGAGCAATGGTATATGCGTGGTTAAATTAATATTCCCAGTGATCTACGGGTACCAATACTATGGCGAGTAATGGTGTTCGCACGAAACAACTTACTATTTTCCAGTGATCCACAGGTACCAATACTATGGCGAGTAATGGTATTCACGCAAAACAACTTAATAGGAAGAAAGAAACTTTAGAAATTCGATAACTTTTCACTTACTTCCATTCAAAAAGGAAAACTCGGTACAGGCAGTGAACCAGCGTAGAACGGAAACCGCGCTCGAAGAAGATCAAGTGGCAGTAGAGAAGGACTCTGGTTACCAGTTGATCGTTCGAGGGTGATAAACGAAATTCGACTGTGTCCTCGCTTCGTAGTAGATTAGGTTGTAGCAGAGGCAGACTCTCACTACTTAGTCTACTAGGAAGGGTATCGTCGAATGTCGTGTGCCGAACTAATTTTCCTCTGGGCCTCCGGACCTTTTTGTTGTGAGAAGCGGACCTCGGTCAAGTGCTGGCTCGAAAAACGCAGGAAAACTTGCCGGGGGGAAATTTTGAAGAAAAGACAATAGCCAAAAATCTAGTGAGCTAGAACTGATCTAGTTTAGCCTCTCAGAAATTGGCACATCCCACATCCGGCTTGTTCTTCTCTACGCGTCAAGAGAAGGAAAGGTGATTCACTTACTCATCTCCTTCCTTTCTCTTTCACATCTTAATATTAACCTTAGGATAACATATTGCTGAAATTTACTTAGTTTAACCATTGTTCGTTTCTTCAATCAAATTTATTGCGAAAAGAGCAGTGAAAATCGCCCAATATTTCATGTAGGTGTTGACTGAATAATCGTTCACTGCGTTGCTATATTAATAATAGGGTTAGTAATATTAATTTTTACACATTAATAATTATAATAATTGCTAGAGTTGCCAGATACGTTAATCAAACAAGTTGATAGTCAAAAAGAGTAATTGTTAACAGCGGTCCAACCACTTATCTCTGAAGTAGCTGTAGTTGTGGTCCAAATACAAATCAGGTGTTCGTCGTGACCCATTGTTTATTAACTTCACTAAGCTTGTCGGTCATTTTAATTTATTGTTAGCTACGAATGTATTTTGAAATGCTAGTAGTGGGATTAATTCTCATTTTCTCTTTTGCTTACTCTTTGGAGAAAATGTCGGCACGTAGTGCCCTGGGAATTTGAAAATTCCGTTACTTACATTGGCTCGGTCGTAAAAACTCTCTCTCTCTCTCTCGACATATCTGAGTCAGGAAAAGGGGAAGGAGCTATTATTGACTATTAACTCAACTTTTCCGCTTTCCTTTACATATTGAAACGTAGCAATATTTGTCTGGATTACAAAAACTAGGTTTTTGCGACTGGTATAAAAATTCTATAGTGCAAGAGGGTGGCTTGGCAACTCATGTATCGAAAACGAGTGAAACTAATAATGTCGCTTTGTTAGGTTTACAGTAGTTAACATTATTATTTATATTATGGTTGCTTATAAACTATACATTAACTCTATCTAAGTCTACTTGTCTTAGTTCTTATCTAACGGCGCAACTGTTCTTAGCTAACCTTTTGCATCTGTTAGTTCTTTAAAGTTATTTCATTATTTTACGCTTTGAAAAGTATTTTATTTGATTTCTTTTCCGGTCAGCATGGGCCAGCGTGCATGTATGTGAGTCATGCATGGGCGTATTACCTCAGCAACGAGCAATCTTGTAGGTAATTCACCTCTTTCGAAATTTAAATTGGCCCCTGCGTTTAGTATTCTAAAATCGGCACGGAAAGTTTTGAAGAAAGGGGGAAAAAATTAAAGTGGATACACCGATGTTACAACGCATTAAATAACGGTACGAAAACTAATTGTGATAATACAATTGAATTAAAAGGAATGGTTCTATAGCGAAAATACAACATAGGTACCGTAACAATAAATTTATTTGGTACAGATCACGAATTCTGCGTTATGAATCCAGAATCACCAATAAATAATGGATGTATTTTAGGTGACCGATATTTTACACAAGAAAACGCTAGGATTGATTATGGATTAAATGCATTAATAGTAGGAGGCAGACCAATTAAACCTTTATCACTTCTATACCAAAATTAAAAAATCATCTCTATAAAATTAATTAAAAAACAAGAAAAATTCTTAAGACTGAAAACTAAACAAAATTTCAAATCAACTTTTGAAAAATTTATTTTTCCGTTTCACGATGATGATAAAATACCAACATTCTCATGCGATACTATTTATTATAATTCTCAAGGATTTAAAGTAAATAAAAATAGAAGTTTAATTTACCAGCCAGAACAAAAGTAACTATTAAATTACCAACCAGAAGCAAGATCACCGGCCATGCTTATCTCCGTGGAATCACTACCGTACCCGGAATGTTTACAGGCGAGGCGGTAGTACATTGCAAAAAAGGTCACTGTTATACAATAGCTATAAACACAAGAGATGAGTCGACAAAAATAGAAACACCCACACAACAACTTGAGCTTTTTGATGTCATGGAAATTAAAGACTTTTTCGATACTGACTTCGAAGAAAACGATTTAAACGATATAAAAGATCGCATTGAATTTATAATGGATAAGCTAAAAAAACCTTATTACTCAAAATCTAGTCTTTTAGAAATAAGAAAAATTGTAGAAAATCACACTCACTTATTTTACATTCCAGGCGACCTGACTCCTCGTACTTCTATGATGACACATAAAATACCTACGACAGACGACCATCCAGTATGTGTCAAACGATACCGCTACCCCTTATCGTTACACTAAGAAATTAAAACCCAAATACAAAAATTATAAGCAGGCAGTGCAATCATAAAATTAAACAGCCCTTACAGTAGTCCTCTTTAGATAGGACCCAAGAAAAAAGGACCTGATGGAACAAAAAGATACAGATTAGTAATAGATTACCGCAAACTAAACGAAATAACCATCCCTCATGCTTATCCACTACCAAACATTACTGAAATATTAGAGCAAATCAAAAGCTCAAATTATTTCTCCGTTTTTTATCCAGCTAGTGGATTCTGTAAAATAGAAGTTGACCCTGCAGATAGACGTAAAACCGCTTTCAGCACACCTAACGGTCATTACGAATATGTAGGAATGCCATTTGGACTATGCAATGCACCTATTATATTTCAACAACTAATAGATGTAATTTTATTAGGACTGCAAGGCATTGAGTTTTTTATATTTTTCATGACGTAATTGTATATTCAAAAACCTCAAAAGATCATGTGACGAAATTTACTCATTTATTTGAAAAACCTTTAAAATCAAAATTAAAATTAGAACTTAACAAATGTGAATTTTTAATGCCCGAAGTAATTTTTTTAGGACATAAAATAGGAAGCAATGGAGTCAAACCAGATTTAAGAAAATTAGAAGCTGCTGGAAAATTTTTGAAACCACAAAATCAAACGAATTCTTAGACAATTTTTAGGATAAGCGAACTATTACCGTCGTTTTGTCGAAAATTTTGCAGAAATTGCAGAGCCTGTAACGTTCTTGTTAAGAAAAGAAAAGAAATTTGAGTAGACACATACTCAGCAGAACAAGCTTTGAAGAGTTAAGCAGAATATTATGCAAAGCACCTGTGTTAGGTTGCGTCGATTTAAATAAGCCATTTATATTAACAACAGACGCATCTAATATAGCTATTGGGGCCGTATTAAGAAGGTTTTGGAATATCATTCAGAGAGACGAGGAACGGGAAGTCCTCGCTACCCGCGTATCTAGGCCCCCTTTACCGTCCCTCCCCTCCTTTTGCGCTTTACGAACTTCAAACTGTACGTCTGTAACTGCTTATATTTTTGAAAATTTCCTGGCAATGCTTGTTTTTTTTTGTCGAGCATCGTTTTTTTATACCAAGTTATCCATGAAAACGTTTTTTTTTATCCCAACACATTTAGAATATACCTTAGTTTCAATTAAAAGGCAAACCTAACCTTGCTCTCTCATAAGAGACCATGTTTAACTGTCAATAATTCTTTCATAATCTTTTTCTCGAAAATTTTCCCTGGTAAAAAATCTGAAGAAATTTATGTGCTTTCTTAACATGCTCAAATATAACAAACATTTTTTTTGGCATCTACAGTTAAACAAAAAATTAACCTAGAGATACACTATTAAAAGTACCTCGGGGTATGGAAGGCGGACAGGGTGAATTAAATGCACCTACAATAGTGGAAAGATTGAAAGCGAGACGAAGAAAAGAAACACCAAGAGCTTAAATAAAAGACCCGTCATCCGAACTCAACACCACGTCTTCTTCACAGTTTAGTGACCCACAATCCGACGGGCCAATACCATTACAAGAACGATCATTTATGTCAAGCTTAATAAATTCACTTGCAGAAGAGACCCCACAGAATGTAATGGAAAACTTAAGTGATGAAAATGCGGAAACCAGTAAAATTGAAGGAATAATCAAAAAAATATAAGTTTTTCACCAAGATAAACTAATATTTTAATGAAACCCAGAACATCCCGAGCCAATGACGTTAATCAACAAGCTGTAACACTTGAACAAGATGAAGACTCTACTTCTTCTGACAAAGAAACGTTAAATTTAACTACAATAAACCAAAATTTTAATCTTCTTTTCGACGCTTCGTACAAGACCAAGTAAAAAATAAGAATAAAAATAAAAAGCAGTTATCCGATTTAAATAATAACACTTACATTAATAAAGATCGCGACAAAGGAAGATTTATTGAAGAATGGAATCAAAACTCATTATGGTGGGATAGTTACGATAAAAAAAATGAAATACCAAGTAACAGCGTTCTTAAAGACATACAATCTTTACCTACATCCCCTACCAAACATGATGATGGCAATTACTTACATCAAAAACCAATAAACTCACTTCCATCGTCACCTCAAAATTCAATCTCTCCTACTATAGTAAATGAATGTATCGATGAAACAACGAACAAATTTATTGCTAACGAAGATCCTATAAAAGCAAAATCTCCAATTAAAACACACAGAATTGATCCTACCAAAAATAAATTACAAAACTCTAATGACGAAATACAGGAGGATTTTATCATCTATAGAACAAATTTGAAATAAAGAAAGAGACAACAACCCTTCTTCATCGGAAAACATAAAAAATAAAACTGATTACGATATCAAGAAAACTTCCAATTCAAATATTTTACTGCAAGCAAGCCATACAGCAGCGTTACAACCCATACAGAAAATTGGAACTTGGGTCGTAGCAAAAAAGTAACAAGAAATATAAACCCTGTTGGAAATCCATCTAACATGACTTATGAAAGAAATAAATTAATATTTTCAAGTACTCGTGAAAATTTAACTTACACTAAGGATAATTACATCCATTTTATTTCTGAAACTATAGATTTAAAATTAATAAACGTCAAACTACTATCAGATATAGGAGCTATATTAAAAGAAGAATTATCAGATGTTGAACAGAAATTGGGAGACGTTATGTCTACGAAAAACCAGAATCGCCACATATTTTCACTAGTCGTGAACAAAAACTTTACTGATGAAATAAAACCTAGCATTTTACGAACCTGCTTTAAAAATCTTGCATACACTATTTCAGCAAAGGAAGTTAACACTGCATGTATTTCTAGGAAAGGTGAACTCACCGATAATCTTCCTACAGGAGAAATGCTATCAATTTTATACGAAGAACTACATCACTTTTCCCTTACAGTAAAAATTTATTTATGCGCATGTTCTTATCTAAGCCTAAATGATAGAAAGGAAAAATTAGTTGAATGTCATACCAGCTTATTCGGAGGTCATAGAGAAATAGTAAAAACTTATAGAAGAATGAGAGAAAAATAGTATTGGAAGAGAATGTGAAACGGCATTGCCAAATACATACAAAAATGTAAAATTTGTCAGAAACAAAAATTAGTCTGCCTAAAAACCAGAGAACCTATGGTAATTACAGATACACCATGAGAAGTATTTTACAAAGTCGCAATAGATACAGTAGGCCCTTTTTCACAAATTACATCTGGAAATAAGCACATTTTAACAATCCAATGCTTACTTCTTACAATGAATAACTTAATTCTTTTTCTCTACCGATTTGTATTCCCAGAAAGTTACTTACTTTTCCTAGGTCAGTCATTTTGAATTCAGCTTTGAGTTTATTACTTACTTCTATAAGTTTCTTAATATCATTACTAGCCATCAGCATGTCATTCACATACAGGATCAAGATTAAAAACTTGACATCGTGTTTCCATAGAAAAAGGCAAGGCTCACTAGGACGTTCCAATAGTTCTATTTTTAGCTGTCTTAGAAAACCTTTCATACTTACGTTAAGGACTTATTTTAAGTCTCTACAGAGATTTTTTTTCTATTAATCTTGTATTTCCAAACATATCTCGTCATTCAGTGTATCATTCAGGGATGCAGTCTTCACATTAAGCTGTCATATTTCCAAATTATCTTTGTTTACTACTATAAATAAGACTCGGATTACAACCAGTCGAGAGACGGGAGAATAAGTTTCCAACAGATGATACCATTTCGTGGTATGTTTTTTGCGACTTAATGTCGGATTTTTATGTAGGAGTGAGAGGAGAAATAACTG
The DNA here is from genome assembly GCF_000648655.2 of Copidosoma floridanum. The sequence continues at coordinate 7,301 of NW_019379510.1, read as the reverse complement.
TAGGCACTACCTGGCTTAAAAATTAATATAATATAAAACACTAGGTGCCCATACAAAAACTGATTTTTGTTGGCTTTATACACTTAGACACTATTAATTGTAAATAAATAAGAAATATAATTAAAACTGATATAAGCACTTATAGCCAAGCTCTTAAAACTTCCATGCAGCATTTGTTCTCTTTTTTGGCATCGTGCGGTAGTTATTGATTGTTAGGCAGCCAAAGAAGATCTTCCTCTAAAGTTGACAAGCCTTTTGTCCCTCAGCTTTTGAGCGAGAAAAATAAAATCCTCTCAAATCATCTCTCGGGGCACCAGTTCCTGCTTTCATTGGCGTCAATGGCGCGAAAACGGTGGCTAAGGTCACTTCGCCACATGCTTGCTCTCTGGAGCTTTTTGATAGCTGGTTAGGTCTTTGCAAATTTCAGCCAATAATGCATGATACGCTTTATCTTGTTTTTGATTTACTGGACAGTTTTCTTCGTCAAAGTTTTTTTGTCCAGTGATATAATTGTTTAAATCATATGATACCTGCATTCCAGCAAAGCTAGAGTGACGTATTAACTTCGGTCGTTTTACTGGTAAAATTTTTATGAGGTAAAAAAATGTTTTACTTGGTCGTCCTCTCGTCCATTTCACGATCTCTTCCTTTTTTTTTAAACTCTCTTCTACTACTTTGTTCAACTTCAGGAGCCAGCTGTCATTGTCAATTTTTTCTGTAACTAATTCTCAACTTAATATATCGTTCTTCAGATACCTGTCTTTTTTCACCAGTCTTTTGTTGAATCTTACATCTTTGCTATGATAAAATTTGTTGTCTTTGAGTTTTATCAGGATAAATCCTGTGACAGTATATTCCACGAGGACAATTCTTTGAGATAACGGATTGAATTTTGGACCCGTTTTTCTCTGTATTTTCATGTAGCCTAAACATCTAAGGCTATCTGCTCGATGTTGAGGAAAACCTTGGCGTCAGAGCCTAAGATATTTCTGTAACTTCAGACAAACTTTTCTAAGCAAACTTCCGTATCACTTCTGGCTATCATTGGATATGCCATAGCCATTCAGGAGTAATCATCCATGAATACAGACACATACATGTAGCATTTAGGATGTATAATCGGGCTTGTTATGCCCATGGTATTCGAATGAGCAACCTAAAGAGAAGTAGTATCTCTTACTCTTATTGCCTGAGCTAGGAGTTTGTTAAATTTTGCCATTAAACATACATCGCAATTAGATACACTGTCATCAAATGTAACTTTCTTTAAATCTTTGTTATTAAGAAATTTTTTCTCAAACGCTTCAAAATAAGCGGCGAAATCACGTCTTAATCTAACATGCTATAAAAGTTTTGTTCATAGGGTCTGTCGTAACGGGAAGGTTAATCATTATTTAATAGTTTAAGTTGAAATATTTTATGTCGATGGAGGTCAGTCATCGGTCATGCAGTAAACAATCAAATCTTTTTTCCCACAAGAGGTCATTTTTATGTTCACGATCTCATTTTAAAAAAGAACAAGCAGTGGACTTAAAGATTCCTGGTTTATATTCTGACTGGTCTATCTCTTGCGCACTTATGTATGCCTCCAGTCATTCAAGCAGGGCAGAGATGGCCAACACTGCTTCCTCCAAGCTCTTTATACGATTTGAGTTTTCAGCTTGAGTCCATCCAATACCAGCACCAAGTTTAAAAGGTCACATGTACACGTTGATTATGTTCTCATCTAAAATAAACCCATCGTTACTTGGGTACCTCTGTCTGTTTCCAAGAACAAAAGGTGGGAAACATACTATCGTATAAAAAGAATGAGACTCAGTAGTCCACGAATACTATATATGCAACAAACATGCGAGCGAACAATAGCTAGGACAAGTCGATTCGGCGCACATTGAGACCACAAGACACATGCTGTGCGGTGCGCCAGGACACGACAAGGGAAAGGACGGACAGCACATGAGTTGACTATGCATCCACGCACTTATGCGAACAAAACACATGCGTGCGCACACCAGTCCTGCAGAGATAGAGTGAGAGAGAGAGAAAGTCAACTGCCAAAATCACGGCGAGCCACGGCGCAGCGGCGGCTTCCTGGCACTCAGACGAGACAAGCCGTCCCTGGTCCCAACCTGACGCCCCCTCCCTCCACTCGTGAGAGCAACAACGGCGCAGCATCTTTACCTATTTTAACACCTGCACACTTTCTCTCCCCGGGCAAGATCCAACCAAGAAAAAATAAACAGAAGAAAGACAACACATGTACAGGATGAAGTGTGACCGGCCCAATTTGCGGTAACAAAGAAGCAACTTACTGTTGACCTGACACGCCAAATCTTTTATGAACCAGCCATTGCTCTCTAGCCATCGTCTCTTATCTCCGCCCCTCGTCGTTCCTTCATGCAGTAACATCACTTGCGACTCCTGGCCGCCTTCAGCCCTTCAAGTCCATGGCCCAAAAGATTTTTTAATCTTATGTTTTCCAGTAAAGAAAAAATTGGTCATTCCCGTTCAGAATTTTTCCAGGAATACGGAAAAAACAGTTTTTTCTAAATCAACCGCTGGCTTCATTTATTTATTTATTTATTTAACAGGTAATGAAAAATGCCAATTTTTTATTTAGTTTTTCGCTTGTATCTCCGATTTGATTGCTCTTAGAGAAATTTTTCGACCCCCAATCTCTTTGTCATCAAATTTTTAATAAAATGGATACTTTTGCAAATGCATTATTTATTGTTAATAACACGTTAAGGGCGGGAGAGTGCAAAAAAAAATTTTTATACCGAAAAACTTTTGATCGTCGTAGGAAAAAAACTATCATGTCAATTCAAACGTTACCATGAGTAAATATAGGTATTAAGTTGTACAACAAAAAGCTTTTTGTGAAATTGCAAAATAATTATTAGTTTTTGTTAATTAATTTTCTAAAGTGAAACTTGAAGTGTTATTACAAACTTTACTGATGGTTTATCGATATTTCGCTTTGGTAAGAGCATTGTATTTGATATTAATAATAACAAAAAAAAACAAAAAAAAAAAAAAACGATTTTCGTCAATTTTGACGTTTATTTGGGAAAAATTGTATTTTGTAACTTAAACAATTGCAAATATCTCAGTCAATTTTGCATATTTTTGTTTGCAACAAACGCTAAAAAAAAGTGTGCGAAAGCTAAAACAAAACTAAAAAAGTCACTCTGTAACAACCGGCGTCATCTCAGCGCGCCCATTTGTACCTCTCTTGCGACTAGGTGACCAATCGGTTGCAGGGCGCATGGGACAAAATACGGGCTGCGGCTGGCGCTTAAATTCAAACAAATTATTGTTCATACTTATACAATTTGAAACATAGTATATTGCATTACCCTAATTGTTTGTTGAAGTTACGATTAAGGAAGAAGACGTATGCAACAATGCATCCGAAAATACCTTTAACCGCGGACGAAGTACCAGACAGAATGGGCAGAAAGTTATCCAAATCAAACGCAAGAGTTTGTGGACGATGACGACTGTATGTATACAATGGTAGATGGTGAAACAGATAGTGAGACAGAAAATAGTTATTGCGAAAATAAATCATCAAAAAAAGCTAAATTTTAATGTATCAAAAAAATCTGAAATTTAATGTATACGAGAATTTAAATGAATATACTTTTTTACGATCCGTTTTTGTATTAAATTTGTTAATTCAACATATTCCATGTATAACACTATGTTCATAGCTGTATAATTATATACAACAACTTATTTAAGGGGGTTATCGTGATATTTCATTTTCTATAGAATTTTTAAAAAAAATTATGAGACACTTGTTTTATCACTACACATAACACACTAAAATTTTATAGGAAGCTTTATACTTTTGAGTAAAAAATCTCAAAGTTTATCTGTTATAAACGTACTCTTATAGAGAGGTCGTCGCGAGTTCACTGCCCAAGATATATATTCTAGTAGAACTAGTTTGATCTTCTACAGATTTTCGTAAAAAACTAACATGCTGAAGCTGACTATATTAAGAAGCATTGTTCCAAACTTCAGAAGCCCAATCTTTATAGTTTATGAGATGTTGTAGTGTAAAGTATCACATCTAGCTCAAAATTTAATGAAAACGAAGCAAACAGGTAACTAGACTCGAACTGTGCATGTACGAGTATATTCACTCATAAAAATTCGTCGTTACGGTAAAAGAAGGGTGTACAATCAACTTGCATCTTGATACACCAAATTTTTAACGCGTGTTGTACCACAATAACCCCCTTCAATTCAAACGCCAGTCGCAGCCCATATTTTGACCCATGCGCACTACAACCGGTTGGCAGTGTTGGCTTCAAGATGGCGAAAAGTGGTCCCCCCACCACTCTCCCGTCTAAGAAGAGTGGTAGGGGGACTGCTTTTTGGTCGCGGCTGCGCGACAGCCAAAAGCGTCGTCTGTTACGCCAGCGGTTCTCAAATACTAGTCACTAGTCATATATGATGTAGCTATATATATACATGTGTGTATATAATATGCACCAGCTGATTGTTGCGCTATATAGTGGTTAAGTGCTCTGTTGTCTGTTCTGCCATTCCTGTCTCCTGTACCGGTGCTGATAACTGAGATACCAAGCCAACGTTAATGCTGGTACTTATAAGTACTTACCAATGGCTTGACTTTGACTTCTCTTCAACCAACTGTGGCCTTTTTCACCAAGTCAAACGATGAGGTGAGCAAAGATACTACTGTTAGTGCTAGCAGTTTGACGAGTAGCTGCTTGGCAGATCTGACAAGTAAACTGCATATTTCAGTTATAAGCCCAACAGTGTTTGGTAAGTTGCAGTGCTTGTTTTTTTATTCTCTTTTTGTATATTTTTTTGTCTCTCTTAAATTTGTATATAAATCAAGCAGGACTTTAACGTGGGATTGCTGACAAATGAGTAATTCCCACAAGTTTCCAATCATAAAGTTGTGATTTACTTTTCCTGCAATCAAATCAACCAAAACATAAAAAAAACTTATCAAGAAGCAAGAGGTTAAAATTTGGTTTTATCAAGCACAATTTTAGAGGATAATAAGAAAAATCAAGGGCTGATGAAGTTTGACAAGAAAATGTACCTGAATCTCTGAAATCATCGAATGGCTGTGAATTCCAGTTGCTCCAGAGGCTGTAGTAAAGAGTTTTTTAATAATTATTGTTCACAATAGAGGTACAGAGAAAAGTCACTCAACGCTCTCATGAAAACTTGGTGCCATGTGATGCTAATCACACAGTTAATAATAAAAATGAAGTTCAGACTTGCTCAAAGTTAACAAGTGCGCAGCTCATCATATTCCAAACATATAGTACAGTTGTGGCAGATGGTCTTTACAATTATTCAAATGAAGTAAATTATGAAGGTTAAGAAATTTCATGAAGCTGTAGATGTGACCTGGTCACCTCTAGTCCAGCAGCCCACCAACTTTCCAATTTTGCTGGCTGCAGTAACAGTTGCTCAGCAGTTGGATATCAGTTTTACTATTGTAATGCCAGTTTGGATTTGTAT
>NW_019379509.1:1032276-1050957 GCF_000648655.2 Copidosoma floridanum | reverse complement strand
ACTGTTCGAATGGAGCGAAGGATGCGGACTGTCGTGCTGCAGCCTAGAGCAAGTAGTGGAGACATGCCCAGAAGTCTAAAGACGATGTGATTGGCTGCAGCGCAGAGCCAATAAGTGCAAATGTTGAGCAGCCTGCGTACATTTTACTACAGCTCGAAAATATGAGGAAAGTTGCATAAGATCGATGTTGTGCACATACAACATATGTGCTTAGTTATGTTAATTGAACTACAGTTTTTAGTATCTCACATACTGATGTTGTTCATGGTCCTCGAGTTGAGGGATAGGAATCCAAGATGTACATTGACAAAAATCTGTGATTATAGAGACTTGTTTTTGTATAAAAAAAGAAAGTCACATATTTTAACTTATTCTAGTTGTAATAAATCAAATTTAAAATAGTCTTTCACTCGTCTAACTTACATATTGAATTTAAGAACTAAACTAAAAATTAAGATAAGCTTAAAAAAAGAAAGATATAATTATTCTTCGATCTAATTTTTTATTTAAAGATCACCTACTGTTCTTAACAGTATCAATTTATGAATAAGTCTAGTTAAAATTGACCTGCAAGTCTTTATGAGGGCTACTCGAATCAACGATCTTGAATCTTTATGAACAATTATAACTTTACTTAATGGCCACTTGCCTGGTAAAGATTTGTCGCTTTTGATAAGAACTAAATCACAGCTTGAAAGGGTGAACTTACTAGTCTATATGTAACAGTTGTGGGAAAGTAAGTAAGAATAGGAGAAGATAAGTATGGTCTCCACAAAATGCATTAGTACTTTGGTCATTATGATTAATAAGAATCTGCCTGAACATTTTCTCTATGTTGGCAGTGAACACAAATCGACAGAAAAGCCATGTTATTATTATATCGATCAAGTAAGCCCATAAATTCTCTCCAGTATAAAGAACCAAATTGAGACAAGTACCATAAGAAAAACGAGCGGAACTATTGAAAGCTCCCTTTGCTTGTTAGGTGTTGTAGACTCCCTCGAAATTCCACGATGATGTAACTGAAATATAGCTTTTTTTTGGTTTTTGGCCGACTTTATGCGACCTTTTTTTACATATTTACTAATAAAACCAGAATAAGCCCTATGAAACCTCATGATCCGTTGGAACCTGCTCTCTAAGTTTAAAGACATTGCGAGTGCTGTCTGATACGATTTGTTTCTATAAGCAAGAAGTTCCAAAGGCTCAACCTTAAAAGGCAATCTCACTTTGTACTGACCAGAAGTTGTGCCATTAAAAGTAGACAAAAAGTTATCCTCATACTTCAACTCATCCCCAGTCAAATTAAGTTTGACGAGACGAAATTCTTTTATGTCGTAAATCTTCAAAATGATTTTATCTAACCCACATAATTTAATATTGAAAAGCACTAACGGAGTAGCTATTTTAGAGTTAAGCCGAGAATGGACAGGGCCAAATATAAGCCAACCTATTTCAGAGGCAGAAGCTATAGGTTGGTCAAGAGACCCTTTGCGGAAATCATTTTTTATTATTAAGGCATGGACGGAGGTGTCCAGTAAAATATCGTTTTAATCAAGTTGATAGTTATCAAGGCCTGCCAAGTTCCAATCTCGTAAATGAGAGATATCTACTGGTTTACTATGCAATGAAGGTTGATAAAACAAAATTTTCAAAATGACTGAGGTTCCAACCTGACAAATCAATTTTTATTTAACTTACGGCAATATAGTAAAGCAGACTAAAGACTTTGCTACCGTGTGAATCTGATATTCTACTCCACTATTATTATCATTGTGCTTATCATAATCATCATCATTATCATTATTATCATTCTAAGCAACAACATTTTCATAATGATTATTATCGAAATTATTATTACCATTCCTATTACTACCATCATTACCATCATCATAAGAGTCATCTTTAAAGTCAATATCACTTTCACCTTTACTTCTATTTTTATTGTTATTTTTATAATTATCTGTATTTCTATCGTTACTTTTATAGTTATTATCACAATTATTGATATTGCGACTATCATTTGAATCATTAACATCATGTGTATTAGTATTATTATTAATAGTCTGACCATTTCTATGATTAGTATAATTATGGACATCATCATCATTATCATTATCGTGATATTGGTATGAAACCTACCCATTTACATTTGCACTCCGATAACTACTATCGTAACTATCATAATTAGTAACATTGTGACAAGCATTGTAATCATCATAATTTTTTTCGTCATTAGTATCATTAGGATTTAAACTATTTGTTTATTTATCATAACTAAAATTGTTACGATCATTATCATTATCATCATAAACATATTTATTTTTAAAATTATCTTCGTTATAATTATTATTTTTATCATTATTAGATTCTTGACATTATTAGTACCATTATACTTAATAACATTATAATCACAAAATATATTAAATTTTAAATAACCTTTCAAATAACCATCTTTACTACTGTTATCATAAGTATCTTTATACCTGTCTTCATAATAATTACTTCAATGGACATTATTATTATTATCATAAACATGATCGGTCGTATTATTATCATTATTATCATTATCATCATCATTATTATCATAATCATTATCATTATCATCATCATTATCGTAATTTTAAGCATCATTATCATCATCATATTTATCATTATTATCATCATCATTATTATTATATTTATCATTATTATCATCATCAGCCATTTATTTTATCATTATCATCATTATTATCATTTTTATCATTATCATTATCATAATTATCGTCATTATCATCATATTAATTATTTTATTATCAATATTATCATCATTATTTTCGACATAAGTATCATTATCATTATCATTATCATCATTATTATTATTTTTATCATTATCATCATATTTATCATTATTATCATTATGACCGGTATTATCTCTTTAGTTATCTCATTGCGTGCAAAATAGAACGTATATAGAAACGGCATGGAGAGATTTTGGAGCCTTTCATGTAAAAATATGAATATTTATAACGAGTGGCAACATGAACTGTTCGAATGGAGCGAAGGATGCGGACTGTCGTGCTGCAGCCTAGAGCAAGTAGTGGAGACATGCCCAGAAGTCTAAAGACGATGTGATTGGCTGCAGCGCAGAGCCAATAAGTGCAAATGTTGAGCAGCCTGCGTACATTTTACTACAGCTCGAAAATATGAGGAAAGTTGCATAAGATCGATGTTGTGCACATACAACATATGTGCTTAGTTATGTTAATTGAACTACAGTTTTTAGTATCTCACATACTGATGTTGTTCATGGTCCTCGAGTTGAGGGATAGGAATCCAAGATGTACATTGACAAAAATCTGTGATTATAGAGACTTGTTTTTGTATAAAAAAAGAAAGTCACATATTTTAACTTATTCTAGTTGTAATAAATCAAATTTAAAATAGTCTTTCACTCGTCTAACTTACATATTGAATTTAAGAACTAAACTAAAAATTAAGATAAGCTTAAAAAAAGAAAGATATAATTATTCTTCGATCTAATTTTTTATTTAAAGATCACCTACTGTTCTTAACAGTATCAATTTATGAATAAGTCTAGTTAAAATTGACCTGCAAGTCTTTATGAGGGCTACTCGAATCAACGATCTTGAATCTTTATGAACAATTATAACTTTACTTAATGGCCACTTGCCTGGTAAAGATTTGTCGCTTTTGATAAGAACTAAATCACAGCTTGAAAGGGTGAACTTACTAGTCTATATGTAACAGTTGTGGGAAAGTAAGTAAGAATAGGAGAAGATAAGTATGGTCTCCACAAAATGCATTAGTACTTTGGTCATTATGATTAATAAGAATCTGCCTGAACATTTTCTCTATGTTGGCAGTGAACACAAATCGACAGAAAAGCCATGTTATTATTATATCGATCAAGTAAGCCCATAAATTCTCTCCAGTATAAAGAACCAAATTGAGACAAGTACCATAAGAAAAACGAGCGGAACTATTGAAAGCTCCCTTTGCTTGTTAGGTGTTGTAGACTCCCTCGAAATTCCACGATGATGTAACTGAAATATAGCTTTTTTTTGGTTTTTGGCCGACTTTATGCGACCTTTTTTTACATATTTACTAATAAAACCAGAATAAGCCCTATGAAACCTCATGATCCGTTGGAACCTGCTCTCTAAGTTTAAAGACATTGCGAGTGCTGTCTGATACGATTTGTTTCTATAAGCAAGAAGTTCCAAAGGCTCAACCTTAAAAGGCAATCTCACTTTGTACTGACCAGAAGTTGTGCCATTAAAAGTAGACAAAAAGTTATCCTCATACTTCAACTCATCCCCAGTCAAATTAAGTTTGACGAGACGAAATTCTTTTATGTCGTAAATCTTCAAAATGATTTTATCTAACCCACATAATTTAATATTGAAAAGCACTAACGGAGTAGCTATTTTAGAGTTAAGCCGAGAATGGACAGGGCCAAATATAAGCCAACCTATTTCAGAGGCAGAAGCTATAGGTTGGTCAAGAGACCCTTTGCGGAAATCATTTTTTATTATTAAGGCATGGACGGAGGTGTCCAGTAAAATATCGTTTTAATCAAGTTGATAGTTATCAAGGCCTGCCAAGTTCCAATCTCGTAAATGAGAGATATCTACTGGTTTACTATGCAATGAAGGTTGATAAAACAAAATTTTCAAAACGACTGAGGTTCCAACCTGACAAATCAATTTTTATTTAACTTACGGCAATATAGTAAAGCAGACTAAAGACTTTGCTACCGTGTGAATCTGATATTCTACTCCAGACAATGAGGTATTCACGAAACATTTTTTGAGTACCAACAAGTAAGATAATAAAATTAATATCAACGAACTTTATAAACATTGGTCAACCAGATCTTGAACTAAGGCACAAGATCCATCTAGTCCTATTACATACAGCCTGGCTATAGCCAGCAAAGTGCTGGGAAATATTTTCAAAGCCAGGGATTGTACTATATTTCAGGAGTTGAGATCTTAAATTGGCCATGGATTTTTAGTCCTCATTGATATCTTAAAAAAAGGTGGCAGCGTTACCTTCTAGTTTGCGCTCGTCAACGTACGTTATAGTGTTGCGTTTAAAGTGATAGTGACCACAACGTTTTTTGGAATCGCAAACAGAGGCAAAATATGAGTCAAAACAATAAAATCATACACCAAATGGTTAAAAACTTTCATTTAATCCTTCCAAGACATCTTTTTACAGCTTTCACACGTATGCATTTGATGATCAAGTGTGCAGCACATGCATGGATTCTCTTTAGACGCAACTGTTTGATGAGGAGCAACTACGTGATTCGATTAAAACTGATAAGCACTACACAAGCGACAAATTTGATTAAAAATCACGTACGACTCAAGAGGAAGAATCTAAGAAGATGTAAGATCATCATCATCATCATCATCATCATCATTATCATCATCATCATCATCATCATCATCATCATCATCATTATCATTAGTTCTTACTGTTAAAGTGCACCTCTGTAGTAACAGGCTATAGGAATGTGTGAGTGTATGCGTTCATGTATTGGAGTAGAGGCATAAGCAGCGCCAGTCTGGTGTACTGCAGTTCTGATTTGACAATACTTAAGTGTGCATGCTATATCCGGGTTTCCTTGAAAATTAAAGTCTGTATACATAGAAAAATCCGTTGTTGTCCGTCGTCTGTCAGTTTTGTTAACTTAGTTTGATAAACATATTTTGTCTATTTAAATCTATTAGATCGTCTTCTTATTTTTTTAACACAAAATTCTTTAGGTTAAGGGGATCAGCACGATTTACAAGGTTTTTCTCTTGTGAGTTCTTCTTTTCATGTCCCTGGAAAAAAAATGGTTAACAAGAAGCCAGTACTGGCCAAGAAGCAGAGCAAAGAGATTGCGACTTGAGTGGATGAGAAGCTTCTGGTGACTAAGGTCGAGAGTGAGGCCATGGCAATGGTGTTGCTTCTAGGATTATCCGAGGGGAGAAAGGCATCTCGTTATGAGGCGGAAAATGTCGGTAAGTGACAAAAAATATTTTGTGTTGATTCTTCGAGACAATGCTATAGTGAGTGGCATTTGAACAAGCTAAGGCCAGGAAGTTTCTAGGAGAACTCAGAAAGAATAAAACGGTCTACTCGCACGTAATGACAAAAGTGCCGTGAGCCTGGTCTAGGTTGTTTTTAAATGTGTGAAAAAAAAAAGGAAGAGATAACGAGTTAAGAAAAAGCGCTTTCTCTCGGCAGGAATTAACAACACGTTGTAAAAAGAAGCAGGAAGTATTTGTAATCAAGCACAGGGGCAACTTTTAAATTAAATATGAAAAAAAAAAAAAGATGAAAAATAAATACAATTAAACAAAGGCAGAAAATAAACGACCATCAACTTTAGACGAAAATAAAATTTCTTAATTTTTAGAGAACATTCGAACACGCTGAATCAGAAGTCCAATTACTAAATTTGACAATATGTTAAAAATGCTAAAGAAAGAGAATAAAAAGTGTGCAGAGAAAAATAGTAAGCAAAAGAGGAAAGACAGGAAGAAGAGCATAGCAGATAAAATTGACCCACATTTAGGAGCCGACATTCATGCAAATATTTAAAAAAATGGTGTTCGTGAGGGTCGAGTTGACGATCCCATCGCCATAGCTACTTCTCTAGGATGGCTCGTATCTGGCTCTGTAGCAAATAATTCTGCTAATTTGACTGTTAGCTCGCAACATTACACATCAGATGTTGAGCTATATCAGTTAGTTCAAAGATTTTGGGAGATGGATGAAGTACCTTGCCCTAAGTCTACTCTCTCGTTCGAAGAAAAAAGCTGTAATTGATTCTATCGAAGAACAGCTAGAAGATTAGAAGATAGACGTTACGTTGTAGGTTAACCGCTTAAAGAGGATCCTACTGTTTATCTTCAATCCCAGATTGATTCTCATCATCAAGCCGTCTCGATTCAGAATTAGTTAGAGAATCGATTTGCTAAGAATTCAGCTGTAAAATACGCTTACACCAAGTTTATGCAAGAGTATGAAAAGTTGGGTCACATTATAGCTACTCCATCTCTGATTGGTTAGTACCTTCCTCATCACCGAGTCCTCAAGACATCTAGATCGGCCACCAAACTTAGAACTGTCTCCAATGGTTCCTCCTGGATAAGTGGAAGTATCTTTCTTAATGACTGCCTTCAGGTCGGTCCCAACCTTCTTTTCAATTCACTTGATTTAATATTAAGATATCGTTGTTACCCATTCGCCTTCGTCACTACCGTTGAAAAGATGTTTAGGCAGGTGCTTGACTGTGAGATTGATCGTTACTTTCAACTCATTGTTTAGAGGTCAAATTTGCGAGCTTAATTGAAAAGATTCCAACTTAATGCCATCCCGTATGGTCTCGCTTGCTCTCCATACCTGGCTGGCTGAACTATTAAGCAGTTAGTTAGTGACTGCGCTTTTAAATTCCCATTGGCTTTTGTAAGATTTAACGATGAAGTCTATATGGATGATATTCTTTCAGGAGAGCATGACGTGGTCTCCACGACAAAAAAGGTAAATAAGCTTATCGTAGCCACTGACACTGGCAAATTCCCTCTTCGAAAATGGACGTCTAATAAGCCCTATATGGCTTGTTACCAGGTAAGCTAACTTTTATATGGCTTGCCACCACATTTGCTTAGCTCTAATCCTCATTAATTCTCTGACTTCGAAGCGTCAGTATCTAAATTAGGATTTTCTTGGTACCCTAAAGAAGATGTTCTTCGTTACAAGATCAATGCTCTTTTAATTATTCAAGTCTGGACCAAACGCTTCATAGTTTTAACTACTGTAAAATTATTTGATCCACTTGGTAGGCTAGCTTCTACAATTATTTATGCTATAGTTATCATACCAGACCTTTAACTAACGAAGATAGACTGAAACGCAGAGATTACTTGTGACATTTAAAGACGCTGGGTCTATTGGATTAGAGAAATTTATGAGATAAAGTCTATCTCTATCCCACGTTGAAAATTTCATCCTCCTAAGTTCATTTCAGACTTTTGCTTTAAAGCTTATTGTCTCATACTTTATCGACGATCGTCAAAGAACACAACAGTTTTCAATTCTCGCCTTTCTCGATTTAGACTCGTAGTCTTCTTGCGACCGAAAGCCTTGTTCTAAGTTGTGATGAGTTAGAACATTCTGAATTTATTCTCATTCGGTATTATCATATGTCGTATTTTGAATCAGAATATGAGATCCTTGAGAAGACTCGGAACCTAACAAGCCGAGAAAGTGATACTATTGTCACTCGACCTTGAAATAGTCTTCTTCCTCCACTTAAACCGATAATGATTGATTTATTTTTTCGAGTAGGCAGTAGATTTAGTCAATAGTACCTCACCAACCTTAGCATGCATCTCATTATCATGCAATCAGGTGATATCTTTGTTAACCTTATAATACGTAAATATCATCTTCTCACGCTTTACGGAGGTATGCAACTAAGTCTAACTACATTGAGATAGAAGTTTTGGGTGCTTAAAGGTAGGCAATCTGAATGTTCTATCGTTTCTCGCTGTTTTATTTGCAGACGTATTTCCTGACAAAGATGGTTTGGTCCACGTTGTTAAACTTTGATTGGCCCTTGCGACACTTGAGCGACCAAGGACTAAACTCATTCTCTTGCGTGCGAATAATGAAAGATGTGTCAAAAAGAAGGCATTCTCTTATTGTAGTACGTAAGCCTTTATTTTGAAGAGTTNTTTCGCTGCTTTATTTGCGGACGTTCATCCTGACAAAGATGGTTTGGTCCACGTTGTTAAACTTTGCTTAGCCCTTGCGACACTTGAGCGACCAAGGACTTAATTTATTCTCTTGCGTGCGAATAATGAAAAATGTGTCAAAAAGAAGGCATTCTCTTATAGTAGTACGTAAGCCTTTATTTTGAAGAGTTTGGTAAATGTACGTTTAATTTAGTATATTATAAAGCTAGCCATTCATTGCTGTTTATTATACTTTATATTTCTTTGAGCTTTTACTCTAATAGTTTAAATTTCTCATAATTGTTGTATCAATTTCTGTTAGTTTAAATGAAAGACTTTTAATTTTTCTTGTTGCTTCTCCTTTGGTTTAGCAAAGTCCTAGAAAATGTTGAATATTTAAGTATATTCGCAATCGTAAGCTCATGTGAAGTAGTCTACTGGCTACTGCTCGCAAGTAAGAGAGAATAAGATGAAATGTGTGTACTTGTATGAATGTATGCGTGCACGCACATGTAAGACTTCTAGGCTCTTGCGGTCTGAAAGCCAGTTTACGTCTGCTCGCTAAGCTATACGCATCGCTATGAGTCACTTTAGTTTTCTTTTAATAGCTTTTAAAAACTCTAAAAGTTTTATAGTCTTTTTTTTTTTAAGTGTGAAGAGAAGTTAATTAATATTAAATGAATAAGTTTTCGGTAACCTTGGTGTTCAGTGTATTAATAAAGTGAAAGACGACTTAGTCATTGTAACAAACTTCCTTATCTTCTCTCGTTTTCTTGCTACTTATCAAGAGGTAATTGAAATTTAAACCATACAGCCCATTTTCTAACGTCTCTATCTTTCACAGTGACTGTCTTACTATATCATCCCTGCCATCTGCGCCCTCTGTTATACATGGTTTAAAAAGGGAGTTTTTTTCCCAATTTTCATTATACTTTCTAACAATTTTTTTTAAATTTTATGTGTTTAAGTGATTTTATTTATCAAGTTGGTTTGATGTCATTTTATTTTGGACCTATTTTTACATAAGACCTATATCCGAGTATATAATACAAAATGCAATACTCAATGAAACTGTTAATGCTATGGTTTTTAAACCACCATGAGGGCTATCACGATACGAGTGCATGACGTAAAAATAAACACACACACATGCTATGTAAATATGCATTTTTAACAGGATTATACTGAGATAGAATATATTTAAAAACTTATGAATATTGAGCCTTGTACCAATTGATTCGCAGCTATGTTAAATTGCTTGGGTTGCGTGGTATTATTCTCGGTGCTTGGGTAAAGCAGCAGAGCAAGAACGATTGGCACCACTTTACGAGAAAAGTCACGTATTAGTTACTTGATAAACTTGTTGAGATCGCTTAATTGAGGAAAATTCAGACCAGAAGATAATAATGCCAGATTTAAATTAGGTTTATTAACAGACTGCTGGTTGTTCGAACCTGACATAATGAAAGACCTGTCAGGATTCTTACCCTTATTGTCTCTTTCTTTATCTTGTCCCATAATCCTCTTTTGCTACATCTCGTGAGGCAAATAACCTCGTTATTTTATTAAGATCTACCCTTTTTTGATCGACGTTAAACATGGGATTTTCCATCAACCATTGCCTGAGCTGGTTAGTCCATGGTGCTTTACTTTTCGTCACCTGTAATTGAACGAACATGATATTTTTAAATTTGTTTAAAAAAAAAAAAAGAAAAAATCATGTAAAAAAATTAATATTCTTACTTTCTCTCCAGTCATTCTTTTTATCACAGGCTCTTTTTCTTAAAATTGTTAAGCTTGCCCAAAGAAGCAACAAGTGCTCATAGTCCTGGCCGTAGTCTTCAAAGGCAGGTGTTAGCTCTTGTTCATTGATCCACTGCTCGAGCTCTCAGCTTTCAAGGAAGTACTCGTACTCGTTCATACTTTTCATCAATCTTTGCTGTCTATGAGCAGCTTGGCGTTACAGAAATAAGACTTGTTGAGCAATTGCCTGTTGTTTTTTAGCAATGTATTTGCTGTCAGGATGTTTTTCATTTATCATCGTAGCGGCTGTGTCACCCATTTTCGTGAGAATGCCGTTGTAGGTGTCTAACTCGAGTTCCAAAGCCTGAGATAAAATTTGTCATCAATACCTTGAAAAATTCAAAACTGTTAAGTGATTTTAGGTGAATGGTACAGAAAAACCATACTTTGTGTTTGGTAAGTAATTTTGTAGCTGCATCGCGATCACGTCCATAGTCGTTAAAGCTTAGTACATTGTTTTTTTCAAAGAGCCAAATTTCCACTTCTCCAGTCTTGGATCATTCAAGTTTTTCAAAATCTTTCCAACATCTTCGGCGCTACAAGTACATGTACCACGTTTATAATTTCTTATTTTAGCAAACTAGAAAGAAAAAAAAATCTCTACTTATAACCTGTAGTTCTTCTCAAAAATCAAAGCTTTTTTGGATTTGTTCACAGCCCTCAGCTGACCTTTATTAGCTCTCAGTCTTCGTTCGAAAGCTTCGTGGTTCTCAAGCTTCTGTTCCTAATTGTTCAAGTCTCTGTAAATTTTGTCTGACGCTAGTTTCATCTTGCCATTAAACCAGTCCTTCAGATCGTTAACCTCGGCGGAGAACTGCTGCTGACTGACGTTTTTAGAGCAGCTGTTCAGCACTGAGCTGTCTCTTTGACAGCTGCCAGGCGTGCAAGTACTTTATTTTTCTTTTCGTAGTTACTGCAACGAAATTACTTTCCATTAGAAGTCCCCCTTGTGATAGTCGTAGCGTCAATATTATCGGCTTTTCTGTTGAACCGTTGGACTTTGCTTAGCTTGCCAAGTCAAGTTCACGGAATCATACAAAGTTATGGGTTTTGCAGCAACAATCGACTTCCGAGAGCTTAAAACTTTTCTTAACCTTGAAAAAATCATAACAAAATATTTCTTAATCATAAAGACACTTAATTTGGAAATTTCTCACTATACTGACTCGTTTCACTTCATTTTGACCTCCTCCCCGAGTTCCACGTGCTGTTTCTTAACTTTTTTCATCGAGGGAACGTCCCTCACCGGTTCCTCGGCTTTTATGATCTCGTGCGCTTTCGTCACCTAGTTAATCAGATTCTTTGAGCTGTTTATGTAGATCTGTTTGGCCACGGCGTCCTTCAGCCTCAAAATTTTTTTATAGGCTTTGTTCTGCACCTTGTTCCAAATGTCACAAATGTCGTTTTGCCTCGCATTACCGTTGTTCATCTCGTTGGGATACATATTCATGATACTGATGGCTAACAAGTTGACCTTTCAAACCTTCTTCTCGACTGGATTCAGCTAGCACTGAAGGTGCTGGTGCCGCCTCTGAAGAATTTGAACGGTCTTGAGATCCAGCCCAATTTCCACAGTGTTGAGTTACAAGATCTTCTCTAGCATCAAATCGTGGGCTCTGTCGCTTGTCCGAATAAATCGCTCCACACTTGAAGCGCTGTCGAGCTATCATCATGTTACTCAGTTTAGTGTTGCTCTTGTACCAAGCGTAGTGCAGCATTACTGCACTTTTAGGATAGTTTCCCAGAAATATTAGCGTTAGGGTTGATAACTAATGTCTGAATGAATGAAAAAAACAAAATAAAATAAAAATTTCAATGAAAAGAATAGTATTTTTACAATGTATTATATATTAAACTTAAATCAACTTACCTGAAGCATGGAATAGAGGCATAACAACGTAATAAAGCAAGCACAAGTACATGTGGGCAGTGTTGCATGAGCCACTTGAATATTTCCTGTACATTATTAACAAGCCCGTGATCAGCTACATAATTTAAAAGATCAACAACGTTGACAGACCGCACGGTTTGGGCTTTTTTTCCATGAATGTTGGAAGCCACATTGAGCATATCAATTTAGACAAAATATATCTGGGCACTTGAGTATTTGATGGACGAAGGAAAACTGGCCTTTTATCTTTTCCAATGATGGTAAAGCAATTTAATAGAAATTTCGAGCATATAACTTTGGGCTTGTAGTCCAAGGCGCAATCCTGTGATGAGTAGAGTGAGGCCTTATCCATCTTTGATTACAAGCTCTAGGTGGTAAAGTTCGGCTTTTACGTCTGGCCACGAGATTACTGAGTTCTATGCGGAAACGAAAAATAATCACTGATTTCATTCAGAAATTATCATTTTTTAAATGCTGCTGGTATTTGGTAAAGGGTGCAGATGATGCGAAGGAGAGTTAACGTCGACAACGCTGCCTCACGGTAAAAACGAGCAATCGTACTTGTACATCCCAATCGTACTGATCTGTACTGTTTACTATCGTTAGAGCCAATTTAGTTCGATTGAAAATCAGGAATAACTTGCCATGCAGCTTTGGCCTAAGCGTATTGAGTCAGCAAGTGCCAATCGTACAGTAAAAAAGATGAGGAAACCTAAAATTTAAAAAAGTGCATCCATTTGCGTAACGCTTTAGTAAATAGCTTCCTTCTGCTTGTTAAGTATGGTTTGTGATTAAATATTAACTCCACTCGATAGTTGTATTGCGCAATAGAAAGCAAAAATATGTAGAGAGTATAAAATACAAAAAATCACAGCAAAACCGTAAAAGAAAAAGGAAGCTAAAGGGAAAAAAGGTACATTAATTAGGATATTTTATAAGGTTAAAAGCCTTTTTTCTTGTGTTTTTCATGTATAACTAAATAACTGTTCTATCTACTGGTCCCATAGCATATAGAGACGAGTAAGGCTACAGTCCACAACTTTAAGTTTTAAATTAGAGGCAGGGTTAAAAAATTGTTCAAAAACATTTTACAAAAACAAAAATCATGACCAAAAAAAACAGGAGTAAAGTTAATAACACACGATAAACTAAGAATTCAAATAAAAATAATTAAGGGAAGAGAAACTTATTTAGATAAAATTAAAATTCAATAGATAAAGAAATAACAGAGATCGAAATAAAAGAGGCACAATGACATTGTTGAAAGTATAGGCAGCAAATAGAAAAACAAGACACAAGGAAGTCGTGGACAGTGTTGGTAATACAAGATTTTGAAAAAAGTAGCAGAAGAATGTGGTAAGAAGTATTAGAATCAAAAGATTGAAACGAAGCGTAATAAAAATAACACTGAATATATGCTGAATCTTAGCTAAGATTAAAAAAAAATAAAATTTGCTAAGCAGACATATAAATCAATTAACAAATAAATTGAATAATAATTTTTACGTAGTAAAATTGAAAGCGTTTGCAAGATTTGTCAATGGATTATAAATGTTTTAAATTAAACATATTTTTTGTACGTCATAAAGAAAAAGTTTAAATGCATATGTCACACTAACAATGGCAGAATGTTCATTTTTCAAAATAGTGAACACTGGTTCGGCTCCTACTTTTGATTTGTGTGCTCACCCGAAGTATTTCAATAATCACATTAAGCCACATAATTGTTTGAATGAATAATCATGCTCCTTTTTTCATTGTGTTTACAATTTTCTTTTTTTTTAGTAATTGGAGGTAATTTAAAAATAAAAATAAGCAAGTGATTAGGCGCACTTTAACATTATTTTTATTGGCTATTTTATAGGCTAATCATGAATTTCAATTTATTCTAAATGATAGAAGTTAAACACAACAATGTGTAAACCACACATATTTTAATGTTAAAGATACACAACTTTATCTCAGATATAATCACAAAAATTTAGAAAAAAATCTTATTAGGAACCGTTTTTTTGCTTCTTACAATTAGAAAAATTGTTTAAATCAAGAAAGATTGGAAGATATATTTGTTCCATCTTTATTGTATATTAAAAGTTAAAGACCTATGCATTAATTTTATTTAGATGTGATGAGAATTAATCGTAAAATTAGTAGGCGTAATGATTTCATAATTGAAACATGCAATCCAACCTTAAAAGAATTTTCCATTGGGTATAACAAGCAATAATATTCCAACTATTCCTGTGCTAGTTGTTTTTAAGAAATTCAAAGCGGTCATCAATTATATTTTAAAAATACATATTGTGACTTATGTAGTACTCAATTTAAAAAAAAGCACTTTTACATGCGTACTTGCGATTTTTTTTAAACTATGAAAACAAATAACTAAATCCTGAAAACATAAATGAATATGCCAGTGCAGAAATTTCAGAAAATGGTATTGGATTCTAAGAGTTTATAACTCAACATATGATACACGGCTCTTACGCAAAAAGTAAAATTTCTTATAAGACACAACAAAATACTTTTTCTAAAAAATTTTCGAAAGATTTTTGTAAGAACTGTCTACTTTAATGATGTTCGGTGCAGATAAAATTTTCCAGTGAACTTTTTATGAAATTTTGACCAGACTTTCTTGTTGTTGTTGCAGTTGAGCGGTCAAAATTTTGAAAGATTTGTTTATTTTGTTTTCGAGATATTTAATTTCAAAGCTCAGTCATTTTAACACGGTCGCTTATGTCAAAACTGATCAAAATTTTGTTTTAAGCAAATCAGCACAGTAAATTTCGCCAATTTTTTTTTGTTACAGATAATCCTATGAGTTGAATGCACAATAAGTTCCACGACGATTGTCTGATTCGTTAATGTATAAAAAAATAAATAAAAATTCGATAGAAGCGCAATGGCAACGTCGCAAGTGGCGGGAAATTCAATATGCTCTGGGACGTCAATCAGTAAATGTTTCAATACTATTGTAAATATTAACGCATTTTTGTATAAAATACAATCTCATATATGTATTTGAGCGTATATACATTACGCCCACCCCTCCCCATAAGAAAATAACAACATATTTTAATAACAGGTTATTTATTTTTCTCATAAAATTTTAAATTCGTGATTATTTCTGTTCCTTTCTCATTTGTCGTACTTTAGAGGTCATAATGTTTGGCTTGAGGCGCTTTTACAAATGAAATCTACAAATATAAACACAATGATCACAAGTTTTTTTAATTACTTATTTATTTATTTTCATTACATTTTCAGAGCGAATCAAAGTCAAATACTTACTGCTTTATCATAGAAACACTAAACATACACTTACAACACTGTCGTAACCAAGGTAGCAGATGAGAAGATACCTGATGCATGTACATAAACACTCACACATTGGAGACTCGTACAGCGTTGTCAAATCGTCACTAATCGCTGGTTTCCCCTTGCACCACAAATGTTTCCCCCCACTATCTCTACTGAACGTCCTTAATCAAGTGGGATTAACAAAATATAAACGAAAAATAAAAACAATAAAAATTGTAAGCGTTTGAAAAAAGTTACAGGTCTATTTATTAATGCTGATAATTCCATAGTAATTCTTCATAAGCATCTTTTTTTTTATAACGGAAGTTTGGTCCTTTCTAAGAAGATTTATTCACTTGCTGAAAAAAATTAATGTTGTTCTTTAATATGTTGGAAAAACATATAAATTTTTTTGAATATTTCTTATCAGCCAAGTTTTCCGGAAAAAAATTCCTGAAATTGCGTAATTTAACATGCTCTTAAGGGTAAGAACGATTATTCACCCTTTCTTGCACAAATTTCATGGCTAGAAATTTATTTATAATGAGAAAGCAGTTTAAATAGATACCTTAACTTCTAAGAAAGACTCTTGTCTCAAAAAATAAGCACCTTCTCAGATATTTGGAAGAAATATCTGTGCAAACGTAAAGAAAGTCGTAAACAAAGCAGGTCTTATGCTAAGTATATGGATGAGAACCAAGCATCATCTGCTATCATCTGGTCTTTTCACACGGAGCAAGACGTCCTTATACAATTGTTTCTAGAATTTGTTAAACTAAAAATCATGATCTGTAACTTAGCCCAGCCTTATCAAGACCTTAAACTATAATGCTGTGCAAAAAAACTTTTAAGAAACAAGCTGCTTCAAAGTATGTACGGTAATTTTCTCACAACATATAATGGCTTAACTTTTGAGCACTGACGTGATGAACACAGTAAATTTACCCGTAATATAGTAGGTAGACGTTTTTATTTACGGTTAGTCCAACTCACTTTAACATGGTGTCTTATGGGAGCCCCCGCACACCGGCTTAGCCCCCCAGGAAAAATGACCAAATCTCCTTAATGTCACGTTAACATTGAAATTTCTTGTTCACTAATCAATATTTAAAATTTTTATAAATACTCACATAAAGGTTATTATAAAGCGTATATGGCTGTGTAAAAAAAAAAGAAAGATTTTTGACAAATAATTAAATTATACGGTAGCAAGATACATTAGTTCTATAAAATCAGCATAGCAAATATTAAAATTATCTTTATTTACTCAATCACACACAGTGTTTCAACCATCTGTACACACTAAAAATTACCAACAGATACATTTTAAATAAAGTAAAGAAACTGATGCGTCAATTAAAAACAATAATAAAACATTAAGAGCGTGGTTGGAACTAAATCAACAGGATGAAAACGCAAAAAATACGAGGTATTCTAATACATCTGAATACTGTATTTTTGACTAAGAAAATAAGAAATAAATAAGAATGAGAAAAATATCATCCCCGAGTGTGAATCGAAGACACGACNTTATAGATTAAATAAAAACATTTCTATTTAGCTCTGCTATCCAGCCTTCAAAACTGCCGGTGTATCTATTATCTAGTCCTTCTTATCAAACCCATTTAATCTAAATATTTAATTACTGTAATTGTTGGATGTAATGTTATCAGTATATTTAAGAATATTTCGACAAGTTTTTACAGCGCTGGCTGGTACGTACAGAAATAATAACATTTCAAAAACAAACAAGAGAGTTTATCGCAGTGTAGTTATGAAATAAATTCAAAAATAGCATAAAATGTATAAATATGCACACACGAGGGCATGCGCACCTGTGTTTGTATGAGTATGAGATAAGTTTGGTAAAGATTAATAGCATGTTAGTAAGGTTTCCCTAATAACAAGTTATTCTTATGCGCACAAATCACATAGTCTTCGAATATTATCAGTGCATGTTTTAAAAATATGTATGTGTATGAATAACCATCCTTAAGTATACGATGATTCTTCCGTAAATGGCTGAAGCTGCCTTAGAAAAAAAGCTTAAAACAAGTTATTTTTGTAGTTTTCGTTCCTAAAATACAATTCATAATAAATATCTTATGCAATTTTACTACGAAGAATTAGGGTCAAAAAATTGTTTTAAAATAAAATACGTCTACTTCTGATGCATGTAGCCAATTTGCTTGTTTAGTTAAACTGTTTTTACTAAAATAAAATAAATGGTAGGATTAAGCCATATCGATTTAAAAAATCTTTCCATTAAGTAACTCTGTTAAAAAATTACAGCTGCTGAAAAAGGAGCAATACAAATCTTTATAAACAAGATTTCGTAGATCTTTCATTTAACAAGCTCACTGGTTCTATCAGGCTTAAAAAAGACAGAAAAAAGGAAGATAAATTCTATGTTATTCATAAAATTGGTTGCAAGGATTTTAGGATAAGAGATTTGATAGCTGTGCATTGTCACTCTCTGAACCACAAATTTTTATTTGACAGTGCAAAAATTTCATATGTTAAACAAAACAAGCTTAAAAAAATTTGTACTGAAACACTTTTTTTGTTAATTTACTAAAAAAATTATAATAACACATAAGATGTTAGTAAGTTACACTTTTAATATAAATTTTTTACATATAAAGTGAGGAATACACTTTGCTAGATTTTTTATGGCATTTATTTGTTTTCTTTGACATGTGAATGACATGGATAACGTAATATACTTCTTGTACTATGTACTTTTCACAAACCTTACAGTAATGATTTTTCTTGTATTAGCCTTCGTGCTTGTTACGACTAACACTTAATTTTTATGACTGTAGTATGACTTTAATCTTTTTAATACTGTTAACGACTCATACTTTATTTTAGTGGTTGTGGTTTAACTTTTTACCCTGATTATGATGTTAAGTGACTTTATTTAATTTTTTTTTTTTTTTTTTT
>NW_019379509.1:963639-1014726 GCF_000648655.2 Copidosoma floridanum | reverse complement strand
CTTTAAGTGCGATTCCGAAATTTTGCTAATGGCTCTGGTAATTAACTTATACTTTTAAACAACCTCTATATCAGGGTAATAGTTCACGGTCTTTTTATTGCAAAATTACGTACAATTTTAAGTAATATTTGTAATAATACTATTATATACTAAGAAATATAAGAATTATTTTTCTTATATACATAGTTTATCGCTTGTGTTTACTAAAAATTACCGAACGTATAAACAATTTTTTACTTATACGTCAAATTAAAATACAGTTAGTTTTAATTAATATACAATCTCTCTCTCAGTAATATAAATACTATAAATATTTTTCTTCGCATGCATAAAATATATCTATTTGACTCATAAGCACTATAAGAATATAGAAAAAAAAAATATTTTGGAGTTGATATTTAAGTATATTTGGAGTTGGTGGAAGGCACCGCAGTGTCTTGAGAGAATATGTTGTAACAAAAATTTTTCAAGAGTTTGTCAACATCCATAGTAATGTTTTAAACATGCCGAACTAAATAAAAAAAGTTTTTTTGACTTGTCATTTATACAATCTTGAAATAAAAAAACAACGAATATGTTTGTGCATAGTTCAACCTTTTTCTGTTTGTGTGCGTCGATCATGTAGTCCCCATTAAGAAGACCTTTAAAAGTTATTATTTTGGATCTATCTAGCTTCCTATTTATGATATGATTGTTTTTTGAATTTAAGGAGGTTATGTTGTGAGAAAAATTTTTCAAAGATTTTGTAAATGTGTATATTAATTTTTTAAACAAGGCATACTAAAAAGATTTTTTTTACTCGTTCTTTTCAACGTACAGTTAAATGAAAAAGTAGTTGAAGTTATGTTTGTGCACAGTCCTACCTTTTTATATATTTTTACTTCAATTATATAGTTCCTCCTTTAAAAACCCGCAAAAATTAGTGTTTTCATCTAATTTTGCTTTCTTTTTGAGATACAGCGTTTTTTCTTCTTTTCACAGATTAGGTTGTCGTATTGTACATATTTAATACTCTATGCTTGTTTCCTTACAAACATGTATACATATAAACGAATTAATATCAAAAGTTAACGATTTTTAATATGTTTTTTTGGAAATTTTGTACAGATCAAGTGACATTTTGTGTCAGACATTATTTATTTGATAGAACCTTAGCTATAGCAAAGGCCTAAATAAGTCCGTGTTACAGCCACGTCACGATCTCCATCATGTAGCATGTAGTATGGAGTAAACTGCAAAGAGAGGCTATATTATGTACACTGATAGGGTAATTGTAACGTACCATTATGCGAATGTAAGAGGGAGAAAGAGGGAGAAAGAAAGATACTACAGTCAGCGCTGGCTGTAAGTAAGAATATTACAAACAAGTTATTCCCGTCTTACAGAAAACTGAAGAGTCGCATATTCAAATGTTTTTAGAGAAAAAAAGCAGAAATTATAGTATTTACAAAATGAGCAGCATTGGGTTAAAATTATTATAGCCATTTTTTACAGATTGAAAAAACTGCAATGTTGATCTAATTTTTTTTTTTACGATGCTTGGAAATTCATTTCAAATGAAAAAGAAGAAACGCATCTTTATTAAACGTCTGTGAACAAACCTATATGACTGTACACTTCGTGGCTCTCCTCATCTTATTAACCCTCTGAGTTGCTGAGGAGAGGAAAAGCACCCTCGACCAACCCTTATTCGATCAGTCATGATGCGGTCTTCACACGGGCTTCCTATGTATCCCGTGTAATGATACGCCTTTTTTTATTCAAAATACAACATTGATAAACTAATACATGCAGCAAACAAGCGTCAACAATAATAAATACTCAATAACTGCACTCACCTTCTGTGATTGAATGTAGCTACTTCAGAATTTTAAAGAAATACAATTAAAATTAGAAAGACAATTGTGTACATTTAATATTATAATGTGTAAAATTTTTCTTAGAGAGGGGCATATATGGGGTCAATGAAGCATTTATAAGCTCCTTATAAAAGGTTAATAATAACATCATAAGAAATGTATAGTTATTTCATAACGGTATCCTTAGGATTTGTAAAAAATTAAAAACAGATTTTATGTAAGTACTTAAAAAGTCATTATTAAAGTCATTATGTCAGATCAACCTATAGTTGCACACAGTGGGGTTAGCAAGTGTAGTGAGCAGAGGGGCAAATTTTTTTTATTCAAGTTTTCCTTTTTTTCATAGAATATCTGTATCGTACCTCTAAAGTTAATGGCTTCAAATAGTAATACTTAGCAGCGTATCTAATTTCAGTCTTTCTTTCAAGGAACTTTTGTTTGGATTTGTTTTTGATCTGATAAATTGATGTTTGTGTCCACTATAAAAACTTGTCAAAATATTCTTAAATATACTGATAACATTACATCCAACAATTACAGTAATTAAATATTTAGATTAAATGGGTTTGATAAGAAGGACTAGATAATAGATACACCGGCAGTTTTGAAGGCTGGATAGCAGTGTGCAAAAAAACTTTTAAGAAACAAGCTGCTTCAAAGTATGTACGGTAATTTTCTCACAACATATAATGGCTTAACTTTTGAGCACTGACGTGATGAACACAGTAAATTTACCCGTAATATAGTAGGTAGACGTTTTTATTNATTTTTTTTTTTTTTTTGTAAGATTACTACGAAGAACAGAAAATTCCTTTTCATTACATAGTGAATACACAGAAGTGGTTATTAAATTAATACTTCGTACTAAGTTGCTGGATATTATGTATGACTACATGGATTCTACACAGAATTTTTCTGACCAGATCGACACAGATTCAGTTGTGTATAGTTAAGTTTAGGTGGATTATAAGCAGTTTAAAAAATTTTCCATGATCTTTGTAGTGTAACTGGTTTTTATAACCTTAATTTATGCAGAATGATTTTGCCTTTCTATGGTAGATTGATGAAAGAAAGATTAGACAATCCTTTTTTTCCTGCGTTGTAAGCAACATTAATTTTTTCCAACCAAATTTATGATTAAACAAAATATCTGTATTTGACAATGCTAAAAAATAGTACTTCAATGAAATAACTTAATAGCAATATTTTGATACTAAAAGAAGAATGTTGAACATAGAGATAACGGATTTACATAGAACTTAAACGTACTAAGAAAATAAAAAAATATATTTAAGAAGAGAATTAAGTTTGTATTTCAAAGAACTTCTTTCTATTTTTTTAGGCCTTTATTTACAGAGTTAACTGTTATATGTATAATGCACTCTAAATTCAATTAGATGACAAATTTACGAGAATAATGCATATTAAAGTTTGTCATAGTGCATGGCACATAGAATACTTGAATACGAACAATAACAATTAGATTTGTCATTAGGAAAAATTGCACATGCTAAAAAGATTTCGTAGATAGAGTAATATTTATTTTTAAATGGATTTAACTAATTTTTTTCTGCCTGATTCTATTGAGTTTGTACTTAGTTTGGGTCTTTGTCTTAATTTGTCTATGAATCTCAAATAAAGTAAGCTGATATATGTCGTAAGATCTTACAAAGTTACTTAACTTTCTAAGACCTTAATGATATTAATAATATTAGTAACTGTAACATTACACAGCTTTTTTTTACTATGAAAAAAATCAACTGTTAGCAATGGCTACCCATCCTATTTTGATAATTTTATAAATGATTCTTTGCAGTTGACTAGTCTTACTAATATATAAAGCAAATTCGCTAAAACCGTTGTAATCACTAACCGTAAAAACTACTGAACCGATTTTGCTGAAATTTTGCATACCAATTCTTGACACTTTCTACATGGTTTAAGTATAGTTTTAATGTTGAAAAAGTTGATAACAATAGCAATAAGTAAGCTTAAGGTTGTGCAAAAATACGCAGCTTTTCACTTTAATTCCGTAGGATCTGCTAGGTGGCGTCGACATAAAATTGAAGCTTTCTGCAGCAGAGTTAAATTAGTGTGGTTATATTATGCCGGAGCCTCCCGAAAAGTTTCATAGTCGACTATCGGTAGTGCATTGAGCTGCATCGAGAAGGATGATGTCAATTGTGCAGACACAGATCTAGGTTACCAACAACACACTTCTCTAATAGGCAAGTGACTTAGGTCTACTTTCATCCTGAACCCCCAGAATTGCTGAGTGCCACCTATACAAAAACATTCTAACCAATACCGTATTCGCTGGAATACCAGGGGACGTACCTAATCAGAGCACAACTTGCTCCAACACTTCAGATTTCTGTGGCCGTTCCACCATCCAGCCTGGTACCGTCAGAGAATTTTATACTTCAAATGCAAGCCAGGAAACACAGCTCCGAGGAGCACGGGCAGCCTCAACGGCTTCCTTCTCAGTAGTCATCCCAACGGCACACCCACAGAAAAAGTATTCTCTACACCCACTTCTTCGACTAACGATGGGCGGTTGGTTATCCATGGAACGACCTAAAGACGAAATATTCTTTGGTCAGCGGTGTACCATCCTCCATCACGGTCTCCGTACATTGAGACTTTGAGGGTGAGAGTCAAGCTACCTGCTGCCAGCTCTTCATTATCAAGAATAACAATAAAGAATAGCTGGAATTCTCACCACTAGCTATTTTAAGGGCCATTATAAGTATTTACGTTCCCTACTTAACCATCAATCTCATTGATTTTTTTAAGGGCCACCTGAGTTTAAACTACCTTGCCAACAAATACATTTTTTTACCACTTCCGAAAACGATTCATCGACTAAAAGACTGTGTTAACTCAAGACGGCCACTATAAAACCAAGTCAGTCATTTACTGGCAGTCGTCGGCGCATTCACGGGCAAAAAAAAGGTGTTTTAGACACCAACATCTTTGATGTTATACCAGGAACCGTTGGGAAAGATCTCTACAACTAGCTCCAAAGCTTCGAACTTTATAATTTTTCTCCCGATCAGTCTGGAACTTCAACAGCAGGCCAGAGAAGATCACCATATAGCGTTAAAAGATGAGAATCCCGAATAAGTAGTTGCACACGTGATGTTTTGATGGTAGGATTATGGAATGCTTTTCGATTTTTGTTTTAAATTAGATTTAAATAATACTACTTACTCTTATCATACTGTATGTATCTAGGAATAGATTGAGTCTTTCTAGACAGTATGAAGAGCTCATCTCACCCTTTCGAAGTCGATATTTACAGTCATTCTGCAGTGTAGGGCTTTAAATTAGGGACCAAAAGAGTCTCATGCCTATGTCCAACTAGATAAGGAACTAAAGAATTGATTTTATAAATTCTATTAGCAACAAAGTTTTGACAGTGAGAAGGATAACCTTGCAACCAGCATGTTTGATCTCTAAATTTTTTAGCAGTAAACTTCTGTAAGAGCATTCATTACAATATCAAACAGTGCAAAAAGGAAAATCCCCACAGTTAAATTTTTGTTGGAAACTTCTCAAGATTAGGTTGATATAATAAACGCTATTTGACGAAAATGTCTAAAATATACCTAAAGCTGAGCCAAAGATGTCAATGAGTTGAAGAAGTTCAACATACTATGATAAAACTATACTTATACTTTCTAGCAATCCAACTGAGTTCTACGCCAACTTATCCACGGCCATACCTACTGACGACACAATTTTTTCTAGTTCTTCAGCCTTTTTACAGAGTCGAAAACCTGCGTCACCACCTACAAAAAGTCATTGGCGTATCTGTTTGCTTTAATAATTGAAACTCCAAAGGAAAAACTGTTTGCTTCCTAATTGGCAAGCTCGATTATACAAGCGTTGACGAGAAATAGGTCTAGAAAAGTGAAATGTGAATATGTTTAGCTGGTAGTAAGTAAGTATTTCGTTAGATAATTCGTACTACAAAATCCTTTGTCAGTCTCTTTTAAAAGGGGTGGATGGAAATTGAAAAAATATCCTTACAATATAGTTTAAAGAGACAAAACGAAAGAGCCTTAACCTGATTAAAATCTTGTTTATGTCTGTAAGAAGATTTGGACCCAGAAGCATATAGCTGTTAATCCAACGACCTTGACACTCCTTACTTGATACATTTGGACTTCAAGTATCTTTTCGTAAGAATTATCTAGAATAACGAGGTAATACGAGATACACACCAGTTGATTTAGGTATTTATCAGCTGCAGGCACTGTAAAATTAACTAATGAGGGACTACGTATAACTTTGTAGTCCCTCATTAGTTAATTGTAGGCCTGACAAAGAGTAGAGTCATTTACTAGCCTTCGCTTCTTTGTGATCCAAATGCAATGTCTTGAGAGTCTGAAAGTAAAGAAGTTACACAGATGGGCAGACACGTTACAAATTATCCTGACTGGTCTTACTTAAATTCCTCATGAAAATGGAAGTAGCACTTTTCTCACAAAAAGTTAGGATTTTGGTAACAAATAATCTTTTACCACCCAAAACTTTCGCAGAGCTAATGATACATCGTTATTAATTATTTAGTAAAGTAAAAATATTAGTATACTTTATTTTAGAGCTAGAGCCTGGCTGAAAGGCCTTAAGTGAGTCCCATCTAAATACTGCATAAATTTGTAACGAGATGCCAGGGAGTTCTGTGATAAGTCTAAATCGTGGACAGCCATAAAGACTTGAGGCTCACTGGCTTAGCCACACAATTTTTTCTCTGAAGTCACAACTATCTGCCCCAGTAGCCTATATCAGGGCCACTGGGTTGGCGTGACTCATGTACTTCAATTGTTTTTTTTGGCTTTTATTTCCATAACCATCATTAACACTTGCAACAAAACCTTGAGTGTTGCACATAGACTCATAAACTTGGGTGCTAGTTTTTCTGATAATTCTAGCCCAGCTGAGCATAACAAGCGATTTTGCGTTAATACTAGGTCTCTCACAGTTTTGTATGCAACGGATTTTTACCAAAATTTCAGAGTGCAGGTTTAGCTTAGACAAAGCACTTTCTATGCTGTTTATTGCAAAAGAAAATTCAAGGAGGTGGGTATCCCAAAGTTGGTGATCTTTGTCAAGGAAAGAACTGATCATTGGATTGAGCGTTTTTATCACTCTCTTAGCTGAATTCACCTGCGCATGGTATGGGGATATTGTCGTTTGCTCTATATCTAGGTTATTGCTTATTTCTCGAAATATTTTGATTACAACTTCAGTCTCGTAATCCATGAGTATGTTATTTAGCATTTTCCACTGGCTTGCAACCCAATTTTTAAATTCCAATACTTGTTACAGTTTGACATACAAGCATCATATTAATATTTCGGCCAAAAATGGTATACTGTTGAACAAGAGAAGATTTTGTCAATTAATATATGCGTGGTTTGTGGTTCTGCAAGAGCTTCCTGTATTGCTTTTAGTCTTTACTCGTTTCCAAGACTAGTTTTCTAGCATCTTCAGCTGGCATAACGAGGTTCATCACAGTATTTAGTTTGTAGTACCAAAATGTACCCTTAACATTTCTGATAATTTGGGAGTTTATGGAATAAAGTGGAGTGCTAAACGCGATGACCAAGTCACTCGTAAAAAAAGTACTATAATTAGACCTTTAATAATAACAGAAATGGATCGCCTAAAAATATAAAGCACTTAAAAATGTTAAACACGTACAAAAAACCACATTCCAACGTTACTTTTGATAAATTTGACACTTGATTCTACTAAAAATTACTTATAATAGAATTGAAATTAAAAAAAAAAAAAAAAAAAAAAATACAACGCAATTACAAGAAGGTGAAATAACAACAATCTCATGCGAAAAAATTCATGCAATAACAGAGCTTTAGAAAGAAAAACTAGATGAATATTACCACAGAATCTTTGATGTCACCAATGTAAATAAAAATAATCACAACATAACACTTGAAGTAGATGATGGGAAAATAATTATCAACCATTTGTATCAAGTAAAACGCTGTTATGAGTTTCTTTCAAGTTTCAGGAATCTCAATAACTCAACAAGATTATTTCTAGACTACTTATAATAGGATTTGTTACAATAAAAAGACTTTTAGCATAATTAATGGACCACTCTTTTTCGAAAAGCTTTTATGATATTAAAAAAATTTCTGATAATCCTGGAACTTATCATAAGTTCTATAATAAAACTCGTCTTATTCTGATATAATGAACAATGACCGTAGTGTTAAGTTGTAAGAACCTTACAAACCATAACGGAGAATTAGGTTTGAAAATGTACAAGTTCTTAAGCTATTGCCATTAATAGCTACATATAAACTAATGCAAAAAATGAGAATACCTCTGACACGCTTAAGACAACTACTTAAAAACATCAACTAATGGAAATTCAAACTACAACGATTTCTCTCACTAATTATTAAGGTCTTTGACTCATCAACAACCAAATCTCATATCTTAAAGAAAGGAGGCGCCTCTCTGGAACTCGTGAAATGTATGTTTAAGAAAAATATTTGAACGACGTAAGCAAACGATGGAGAAGAAATTGCTTCTAAACTAATTAATATCTTTTAAAAAATGAAAAAAATTCCCGCTCTTGTTGCAAATTAAGCGCAAAACTGTACAGTCAGACCTACAGATGCTTTACAAGAAAATGAAACGAACAAAAATTCGTAATCTAAAGTAGGTGTATGATTCTAATGCTTGTCAGTAAACGAGAAATTTAATATGACCAATTAGTATACAAGCAAATTTTGATGCATCTTAATTATTGTATCAAGAAGTGCATCTGTATTGATGGCAGCACTTTTTATACAAGCACTATATATCCTTTATACATGCCCTTTTCTCAATCTCCGATATACTTAAGATTTATAATACTAAACCACATAATTTCTTTTTCAAGAAATTTTCTTTAAGAAATAAATAAGAATGAGAAAAATATCCCTCCTAGGTGTGAATCGAACACACAACCTTCTGTTGACTAGACAGTTGCTCTACCATTTGAGCTACCGACGAGCTGTACATTCATTTGTACCGTAAGTTTAAGTAAGTTTCTCATTCTTAATTTTTAGAGCTGTCTTTCACCTAAGCTTGATAAAGTAGTTATATCATTCACGTTTTTTTATATACCTACTATATCGTGAATAAGTGAAAGAACGCTATGAAAATTAAGAATTAGATACTTTTCTAAGCTAATAACGTGAGTGAGCAGCTCCTCTGTAGCTCAAATGGTAGAACAACTGTCTAGTAAACAGACAGTCGTGTCTTCGATTCACACTCGGGGATGATATTTTTCTCATTCTTATTTATTTCTTAGAGATAATTTATTTAAAAAAAAGATTATATGGTTCAGTATTATAAATCTCAAGTATATTGGATATTGAGAAAAGGGCATGTATAAAGGATATAAAGTGCTTTCGTAAAAAGTGCCACCATCTATACATATGCACCCTTGATATAATGATAAAATTGTATCAACGTTCGTTTGTATACCTATTGGTCGTATTAAATTTTTCAGTAATCTAAAGCTTACACAACAGAGACGAAAAATAACAAGAAATACGACGTATTTACCAGAACAAAGAAAATTCAATACAACTTCAAAATTTGTGTAACGCCCACAACAATTGCACACCTCATCTGTATACGACTTGCTTATGCCGTCATCTTCAGATGCTTATGATTTACATATTTTTTGCTCTCCCATTTTAAAAATCAATAGAGTTAATGTGTTAGCATAACTCCTTTGAGTTAAGACTCTATAAACTTACTTTTTACACTGATTTTTTAAATTAATCTTATGTAAAACTTTCTAAATGCTCTGATCTAATTTGTACTTTTTGCAGAAAACTTTTACGATTGCTTTTACAAGTAAAATAACTGAAATATGAACGGCATGCAGATTTTTAACGTTAATAAAAATAAAAATACCTTTCATCTATAATATACATAAAAAGAGAAAAAGTAAGTTTTATGCAGTATTTTTCACACAACAATAATTTCAATACGACAGTTTTCTACGTTGTTATGTATTGTCTGACAAGTGTAGTGCGAGTTTATTTATAAAAAATTGAAAACAAATCAAATACTTTTCAGCGAAAGTTAGTTATATTATGTGATATATCGTACAGTTATTGTTTTATTACAAGCATATACTTTATTTAGTTTTTAATTAAAATTTTTACAGAAACGACTATAATATTTTTATTCTTAAATATAAGATTATTACCCTAACACATGCTGTTGATTATAGGATCTTTTTAATATACTAATATTAGTACTTTTGAAGGAGGTAAGGTTGACTTTGAACAATATTTAGCAATTCTCATGTACGATAATGATTATTTATTCAAAAAGTTAAGCGAACAAGTTACAAAAGTTTATGTAAAAATCATACTTATACCTAAAATTCTAATCCATCGTTGTGTATTTTCTGATATCGATGACCGTTAGCCAAAGAAGCTTATGAGCACTCCTTGATAGATTCTACTATATAGTTGAGAAGATCTTTGGGACCCCATGCTCTATGGTACTTTGTGTATTTTTGTCAAAATTATGTAGTCGTAATTTAGTCTGCTATATACTTACACAGTCCTCATTAACTCAGGAATAATTGGTTGACTTAAGCTTTTAATTTAACGTTACAAAAGTTAGAATTATTATACTATACTATAATGCTCTGCCCGTGGGGAGTTCCACCCAGTAGCTAGACTGATTGGAGCTTTGATTTTGAGGCCTAAATGTCTAACCCAGCTGCTGTTGTTACTTTTTTCTGCTACTGACTTCTAGCTCATCCTATATGGGCCCACACAAGCATCATTTTTACTCAAAATCGTCATCTCAATCTATAAAATCAAGGTTTCTACCAGTAGATGTCCTAGGATGAGCTCCCTGTTTGTGAAATTATAATAAAAATAATATTGACAATAAAAATAAGTATAACAATAATATTTACCATGCTTTTAAGAGTTTCAGCAATCATAACTATTATAATAAGCATAATACTAACACAATAATTGTAATAATAAAATCAAAATATTATTATTCCTGCCAAAAATAAAGCCATCCTGAAGATACGGGCTAGAAGCGAGGATCGAGGATAAAAACCAACAAACAGAAGCTGGTTTAAACAGAAATAAAGTTTTGCAATATTCAGAGTCAGAAATAAAATTCCATGTAAGTTATGGATTTTAATAAAAATTGCTTGGTTTTCTCTTCGGTAACAATCAATCTTGCTGACACACCATTATTAAGAACAAAAGCATTAGCAGCAGTGGCTGTTTCGTACAGTATGGCAGAAATTTGTTTTTTTTAAACACTTGATATTCTGTTGAAACTCCAATACCATTATCATTATATACCTTTGCTGTGCCAATGGGAATGTCAGACATAAATTTAACACATATAGTGATACCAGACTTAATGTAGAAAACTTGGGTGGTAAAAGTACCGTTGCTACTGATACGAGCCGTAATGACTGCGTGAGATGGAGTATGCGTTGACAGAATCTAGAAGCCAATTTAGTTTTTCTAGCTATGTTTAAGATTTTGACTTTTTGCATGACTACAGCATTAACCACAATCCTAAACAAACACATTTTATTATTAAGTTCTGTAGAATTCAATGTGTTTGTATTAACAGCATCGTATTTGTTAATTCTAACTTCCTGCGTAATCGTATACAGTGACATATATTTAAGTTTTGTTCTTAACAGAACTTATGTTTTTTAAAAAAGAACTGGAAGAGCACGACTAAATTAAGTAACCTTAAAAAACCAATTTTATAGAAATCATAAAAGTTTTTATATTTTCGAGATAAAAAATTACTGAAATAATTTCCTTAGCAATAATCGTTCAACTAATTATTTTTTACGCAACATGGTCTGCTTTTACAACTAGTTGATTGTTAATCATTACTATTGAGGATAGTTTAGAAACTGTAAGCAATTTACTAGGATTTTACATTTAGCAATAGCCACCATTAACTATTTTCTCATAAACTGTTACTCTAGTATGTTAATAACTTGAACAACTAAGAAGTGCTTATTTTCTTTGTCTTTATTTTTAAGAACCGTTTTCCATATGTTCTACTTCTACAAATCAGACTGGTTAAAGAAATTTTTCAAACAGTAAGTTCGCTTCTTAAACCTTAGAAATACTTAACTGAGAGCTTGTATATATAATATTACAACTAAGAAACTTAGTTTAATACAGTTATGTACATTAGAAATTTAACTAGAAAGTAAGTCTTTTTCATCCATCAAAAAGTTTAGGCGCTACTGACAAGAAACAATTTTATGATATTCTAGGCACCAGTGATAGATATGAAGGTACGATCTTTTGCTACAGCGAGTCACCATGATACACCAGTTCAAGTTTCAAATACTTCTACCCATACAGTTGAAACGATGGCCTCTTTTAAAGTTCATTCAAATTTATCACCAATTGAATCAAAAAGAAGCTCATTACTAAAACATATAGAAAATGAACGCTTAAACATAATCACTGATCAGCATTTACAACAGTCAGTGCAGCAGCAATATCTTGGATATCACTATTATCTACATGTTCGGCCACAGTCTGACTTATCTTGGGATGAGGATACATCAAGTACATCTGGCTATAAGGAGTCATACAGTATGCAGTTAGCATCCTTAGAAAGTGATAGTAATCGAATTGACCACGCACCACCTCTTGCATCTCCTGATTTACCGTCAACGAGTAGTACAACTACCAATCAAGTTATATTTGATGGTAGTTCTCCAGACATTTCTATAAACAGCAATGATGGTGATAAAGCCACGCTTTTAACTCAATCTAGTCAGCGTACGAGTTCTGAACACTCTTTACTTATGGTTTTCCAGCCTCAAGATGAGGATACCTTGATATAGTCAGAGAAAATATTGAATACTATAAAACTGTAGAAGTGTATTGAATAGTTAATGAATTTATATAGGCTTAAATAATTTTGAAATTAAATTTTCGAAACAATTTTTATTATGCTCATAGCAGTTTGTACTAATTTTTTAGTTATCATAAAAATAATAAAAGAAATATACATGAACCTATTTACAATGAACATAATATAAGATTGAAAAAAAATTTTTTTTTACTAAAAATTATTTTTGTAATCCTTCAGTGGTATACATTGTCTAACACCCTAAATGAAAACACACTTATATGTAGGTTAAGCTAAAGAAGTATTAATTTAAAAAGTACTTTTATTTAAATTTATTCACATGTATAACATCTAGAAAGCTCTATATCATCGTAATTTCTTCCTTCTGGCTTAATCATTTCGACAACTCACCTACTATTACTATTATATTAACGTAAATCCATGTTAATCTAATCCATATGTAAATTTGAGTCAGAAAAAATCAGTGCACATTATTTTATTGTTTACTTTTAAAACATGATAAAAACACTAAAAAGTTATCTATAATGGGTAAGTCACTAGTACAAGAGCTATTTTAATGTATTTAGGGTGATAGAAAAAAAACTGATTATCATCTCAAGCAGTAGAACAATGTCTATCATAATAAAAAGTACCTACTAATCTAACTCATAAGCTTCCTTATCATAAATGATCAATGCACAATAAAAACTCACCATTTTTTAAATTACCTCGTAAACATTTATATCCAATGAAGTTTCAAAAAAAAGTTAACTTACCTTCTTAAATAATGTCTTACCCATGAGTTCATGAACAACATTTATCAGGTTAATTCAAACCACGCAACAAAAATAAAAAAAAAATCGGCTTGGAGTATTTATTTATGTAGTCTATACAGTGGGAGTAAGAGCATGTTTGTTTTAAACTATCCATAGTTTTTCAGAAAAAGACGTAAAAATTTGTGTGCTTCTTAGAAAAAAATTCATCTCTTTTCTAGTTGTGATTTTATCAATAATCAGGGACTTAGGACTTTAAACCTCATATTATCATGTTATGTAAGCACAAATTAAAAATAAACTATCCCAGCAGTAAAAGATATTTTGAGCTTGTAAGATAACTTATTTTAATTTTTTTAGCATTTATAAAACTTGTACAAGTCATTTCGCTCTAGCCTAAATGCACTGTGCAGAGGTAGCGATGCTTTGCATTTCGTATGTAAATGTTAATATATTCTTCGTACTTACATTTCGTATTTACATATAAGCTATCATTATTTTACTTATGACCACAAAAGTTTTTTGTATCTTCAGAACTTTTTTTTATACTACATTTTCTATTAAAATAAAATTCTTTTACTTATTCTAAATAAAAATCTTGTTTCAATTATTTTATCTAGTTTATGTAACATACAAACAAACATAAAAAAACCATATTTTTTATTAATTTAGGCCTTCATACATAAAAACTTTGTAATTTACATGTAATCATAGAAAAAGTCAATTATAAACAAAAGTTTTTGTGCATAACATAAAACGCGAAGAAAATAAGCTGCTGGATTTTAAAGATATTTTGGGAATTAACAATCTCCTTCTATTTTTTTTTTATTATCATAACTTTAGCTATAATATGGCACTTATATAATTTGATTCTGTATAGTCTTGTATGGTTTTATAATCAGTATAAAATATAAAAACGCCTTGTTCACGTAGCAATAGCATTTAGTTGCAAATATAGCTTATAAAGTGAAAGACCTTTGTGCAAAAAATTGTAGATATTTTATCAGTCAACGTTTTTACCCGTTCTTGTTTCTTTTAAGAACTCTTTTATAAGTTGCATGATTTAATTTATAATACGCTGAAGCTTCTTCTGTCTACTACTTCTTAGGTATCCTTAATACTTTATCTAAAAAAATTATAACAGCTTTGTATAATTTTTTTTATTAAACTGCTATGTTAAGATAATGCATTAACTAATTCTCAAAATCAAAGGTGATCAGAAAGTTCCATGGCTTGTTAGTCTCATAGTAAGAACAATACAGACTTAACCCCTCCATATCATAGATGATAAGGTCTCGTGGAAGCGCGATGAGATAAGTTTAAAAAAGGAGACAAAGCCTCAACGATTGCTCTACTATTTACTTCAGATTCACATACTCAAATTATTCATTTTTAAATATCGAAGAATAAGTATTTTTGGCATTATTCGTATGCTGGCTTAATCCAGTCTTTTGAGTTCTTTTTGATGGCTTCACTGACGAATAAGGGTAAAAAATTCACAAGAATAACAAAAACGAGGAATGTGTATCTTAAAATGCTCCAAACAAGATTTTTTCAGGCTTGGTGTTCGAGAAATGGTCTTATCGTTAAATTAGCTGCAAGCTTACTTTGTCTAGCATGGTGTGAACAAGAGTTTTCTTAAAATAAAGCAGTGCTGCCAACAACTTCTGGTCTTGGCAACAGATGTTTTTTCAAGCTTCAGCAGCAGCATTGGAAGCTTTCAGAGGCTTAGTGGTAGAGTGCTCACTTTCCGCCTGAAAGGCTTGGGTTCAAGACTTCGCTTCATTACTTCCTCCCGAGTAACTCTGAGGTGCTCTTTATATGACCTAACAACTTCAATAATATGTAAGTAGGTAACTGGTATAACGCCTTTTATCATAGCATGCAGGTTTGCAGATGATAGTTAAGAACAACGATGAATTAGAAGAGGGGAGGTTGGTGGATGACTCTCTCATATTAAAACTATCCGTTACATAACCAACAATAAAAATAATGAAATACATGAGACAAATCAAAGTCGTATGTAAATATATATATACATATATGGGTGTGTGTATGTATATGTGTATATATGAGTGTATATATTCGGCCACAGCCATTAAACAAAGACTGACAAAATGTCGCATTGCTGTGATAGGATACGAACTAAGCGGCAAATTTTAAATTTTCATGAAAATTTAAATATTCCAAGTACATTCTGTTATCCTAACCCTTAATTCTGTGGGTCCTAAACGTTAGCACTTTAATTTAAATTTGTAAATAAAAATTTAGTATGTATAAATTAAGTATCGTTAGTAATTTGTATAACTTTGTAGTAACGGTAATAACTTATCACTCGTACTGTTTTTACGGTATTTAGAGACAAATTAAGGGTAAAAACAGTTTGATTCTTATGATAAATATGAATTAAAAATAACAAATAATTATTATTTAAAAGAAAATTAAGATTCTCACCCTTACCAATCAGATACTTCTGAGTTGCTGAGTAATTAACCATATTTACTGAAAAACTGACTATTTTATTGGACAAAACAGTATTGCCGCTTAACTTGACCGATTCTCATAACCAACCAAACCAATTTTTAGCCATATAACTTAAAGCTCAAAGAAAAAAAAATTGGGATAAGAGACGATTAAAACAAAAACTTATTGGTTTTTTTTTTTTTTTATAGGTGTGTCATAAGTCAAAAGCGCGATTAAGGAATTCACTCGTTTTAGGATTCTTCAGTAAAATATCTACTTCTTACGATAAATCGTGAAATCCGGCTAAAATAATATCAACATAGTGTGATCCATATGATAAGAAACCCTAATTATTTCTGGATTGCCCTAAATAATATGTTGTTAACCTAGGCCTCATTTAAGCTAGCGATTTGTGTAGTTGATAATCATATAATTATTATCAATTCCTATTACTAGTAAAAGAAGCAATTGCTTATTAAGACCTGTTGTTTAAGTAACTTGTACATCGCTTCTATAGTTTTCGTACTTGTTTTGTGTACGTGCACATACGTATTACTTATAACGGTTTTTGAAACAAATTGATTTATTTATTTATAGAAATAACGGGCATTGGGACCACTTTCAATAAATCAACAAAGTTTTGCCAAGCGCAGCACATAAAAAGTTAAACAGTGTAGTAACATAATTGTAGATTAGAAATAACTTAATTAAAATTACAAAAAATAGTAAATGACGAGTAACTTTCATAAGTGTACAATGTGTAAACATAATTAGTAATTAAGAGTAGTATATAATATTAAGATCAAGTAAAATTATAAAATATAAAATTTTAAATATCAACTGTTAAGTATTTAATATTATATAGGGCGACATTGGTCGAGTAAGTTGGCTGGATATCAGAAGTGTTAAGAGATAAAATAGAAAAAGATGTCATGAAATCAGAGCCAGTAAAAAAAATTTAGATGGCTGGAAGGTGATGGTTCAAGGAAAAACAAGCTAGTGATTTGAAAACAAGATGTGACAATGATTATTTTTAAAAAAATGTATACTATCAGTTTCAGATACATTTTAGATAACCGTGTTAAATAAACGTCTGAGGCAAGGTATGGGATAGTGGAAAAAATAGATAGCATTGTACGTTTGATCTGTAACATATCAGGCATTTCTGAGGTCATGTTGAGTATTTCTGATAGAGAATAGTGCAAGCAGGTCAGGGCATTTGATGAGATTATGGGTAAGCCTAAGGATAAAGAGTGAGTATTAATGTTAGTTTTTACAGGTAAAAAGTGAGTCATTAGATAGATAAAGACAATAATTGCAGTAAGTGTATGCTATGGATGAATTTGTTTTATAGAAGGCAAGTCTAAGAGTACCATGTAGTTTACTGTTGAGCTGAGAAAAACTTTGATGAGTGTAAGGGGACCAAGCAATCAAGGTAAAAGTTATATGAGGAAGTATTGGAGACTTAAATAAGTGTATAATGGACTATGGTAGTAAAAAATCACGTGTAGTTCATTGTATGAAGCCCAGAATCTTAAAGCATTGAGAGATGACTTAGCTGATATGGTATAGGAAGGACCCGGATGAATCAAGAGTAATACCCAGATTAGATAGAGCCTCCACTCGTTTTAATTCACTGCTATTAGTTGACTAACTGTAAAATAATGTGTTTTGGCTTTTGTTAACCAATAGGATCCTGCCCTAATTCTTTTGGACCGGGAATCGGCTGTTAGAGAACCACAGTGGCGCATTAGAAAGATCTGACTGTAAAAGTAGAGAATCTGTAAGGGATAATATGCGTTTATAGATTTTTATGTCATCTGCCTAGATTAAACAGAATGATCCAGGAGACAGTGCAGAAACAGGGTTATTCATAACTAGAGTAAATAGTAATGAAACAATATGAGAGCTCTGTGGTATCCTAGAGGTAGCGTCAAATTCATTTGACAAGGCGCCAAGCAGGCCAACTCTAAGTGTTCTGCCTGTGAGAAAGGAGGCAAGCCATCCATAAAGTGCTCCGTATATAATGAAAGAGCTCTCCTGAACAAGAAGCATATTATGGGGAATGCTTTTAAAGGCCTTAGCCATATCCAGGAGCATAATGTCTACCTGCGTCACTATTTCAAAAGAAGATGAGATGTAGTTGTTCAGCGTCAGGAGGTTTGTAACCGTAGAGCAGCCCTTAATAAATCCGTGTTGATGTGGTGAGATAGATAAGGAAAGAGGTGCCAAAAGTCTTTCGTCAATTAGTTGATAAAACAACTTTGGTATAGTACTTGGCAGGATGATTGGTCTATAGTTGGTGGCCAGTTGTGGATCACTAAATTTGTGTACGAAGAATACGTAGGACGGTTTCTAAGCAATTGAAAAGATGCCCTTAGATAGATATTTAGTGAAAAGAAGTGCAATAGGATGACAAAGTCCTAAAGAACAGTTTATGATGTAGGAGAATGAGCGTAAGTCTGAGCAAAGATGATTAGATTTTTTTAACTGTGTGATAGCATTAAGTATAGTTGAAGGGAAAAAATTAAGATCTACACATTGGGTGGTCAGAGTGAGGATGGAGGTGAGTTGTTTGTGTACAGAATATAAGTGGTTAGCAAGGAAGTTAGACTTATCAAAAGGAGTGAAAGTAAGGTCCAAGTTGAAACTCAGCACATCCAGAAGCTAATTGCATTTTAAGCGAGCCCTGATGAAGTTCAATAATTTCCGAATATTAACCCTCTGTCCAAACTTTGATCTAGAAAACTGAAGTTTTCTGAAATAACTATTTAAAAAATATTAATTTCCTAAAGAGTGATGATATTTCCATAAAAATACCTTTCAATAAAACAACAAGTAATGTTGAGTTTTCACTAATTCTGGATGCAAACCTCACAATAAATACATTTATAATGCCTTGCTATGTTAAAGGTATAAAAAAATGTCTTGGCATCATTTTAATGTATTTAATAAAATATTTTTACCATATTAATTTAAATTCAATACTACTAAGTCTAATTCTGTTAAAGTACAAATACTAGACTTTATCGAACGTAATGGTCATGAATGTATGTAATGTTTATTCAGCGTAATCACAAAGGAGAGAGAACAGAGCTCCGAAGAGAGAAGAAGCAGTGAGATAATGCAGAGGAAGGTGGGTGTCTCTTTCTTGTCACGAAGTTACTTGAAAGGTCGTGGATGTGAGCTCAGAAGAAGTTTTTGACCTCGTGGGCGCAAGCTTGGTGTAATAAAGGTTCAGCGAGGGTAATTATAAGACTGCGCCCGTTATTATAAGCCAAAGAGACATCAAATCTTGCTTTGCTGTATACCTTCTTCCCTTATGGAGACTCTCTTGGTAAGAACACGGTGTGCGATTTTGAATGGATGTGTGTGGTAAGCTTGCAATTTGCAACTGTTAAAGAGTGCTGGCTCTTGGGCTGAAGTTAGGCTCTGGTTGCGAGCGCAAAAGTCAGTCAATGTTCAGGTGCGTGAGAAAAGGGTAAGCTGCTGTTTTCCCTCAATCTTTTTATTAACCAAATTTTGTAAATAAAATCCATTGATTAATCCTTTGTTCTTCTCTTAATCACTCTTCTTTTTCAAAGTTGGTGCCAAAACCCAGAAATATTCTACCGGTAAAAAGCAAAGAAGAAGACAAGAATAACGAGATAAATACGAGGTTAACTAAGAACAAAAAAAATGAGAAGGAAGCAAAGGGCAGCCATAACTGGAAGTCTTGGATCTATACATCACGAGTTGATATTAATAAGAAAGATAATCTCGAGATTGCCGGAGAAAATAAGAATGGCTTTTGAAACGAAGGTTCTTTGGAGAAAAGACGAGACGGAGACATGATGCCACCACCATCTTGCAACTCATTACGCAGTACTTCTTGTACAAATTAAAATACCCGCAGAGATTTAGCGCAGAAACGCATGCAATCGTCAACGCCTGATGAAAACTTAAGTGAATGCCCAAAAATCGTTTCAGACATCCACTTGATGACCGCGTCTTCTGAAACAATGAACGATCCATTTTGAAGAATTGTGAATGTTCTTGAAATGACTTTATTAGCTATACGAGATCATTCGAGTAGCGTAAATAATTTTCATTTATTAAATTGGTTAACTTGTTGGTTAATTTATTAATTTAGTCTCTGCCTCACGCTCCCTTGATGGTATAGGTTATCTTCATAGCCCCGAGTTAGTGCAGAACGTAGGCAATAAAATGCCAACAGCTTTGCGTTATATATTTAACAGATATGCTGCGAGCACATCGGTTAATAAGACGGAGTTAGAAAAATTCTCCAATTTTCTGTATCGTGAACCAGAGTTTGCAGTAGCTGGAGGTATTTTTCATACCGACGTCGTCACAATAAATCAACAACGAGCTCTTTTAAAAAATCAAATGCTTTCAGCAAAACAACAACGTGTATTTGTAACAAATCCAATAATTTATATGGCTGAGCAGTATGCAAGTGACGCCA
Source organism: Copidosoma floridanum (assembly GCF_000648655.2). Next base: position 994,246 of record NW_019379509.1, on the reverse strand, counting down.
CAGGCTATGAAACAAATACGTGTGTCATATGTCAACGTGATAATCACAAACCATTGGCATGTGATGTTTTTATACGTGAGTCACTGGAACATTGCTGGTTGTTTATTAAAAATTTTGTTTATGTTTCAAGTGTTGATAGTGGTCATTTACAATCGTCGTGCTCTGCAGTAAATCTAGCCTATTGTAACAAACCTCATCATGTGTTACTGCACAACTTAATTTGTGGAAAGAGCGGACGTAAGAATAATTCACAAGCTGTTACGCGAAGCAAAACTAGTCTGACCCAAATGAAGTTGTCTGAATAGACTGCAATTGCTAGTACCTACGGACTAGATGACACGTACGCGTTACTCAAAATTTTTTTTTTTTAAGTATTTGGCCCTAAATGCTCAATAAAAATCTATGCATTTTTAGATGATGGCTCAACCGTCACGTTAATCGAACAGATTTTGCAAAAAAACTAGGTTCACGTGGACAACATATGGACTTCAATATTACTGGAATAAATGATCTGGACAAAATAAATGACGCGTACAAAGAAAAAGTGAGTTTCGAGTTGAGTGGTGACGAGATTAAACACTGAATGGATAATGTGATCGCAGGGACGGGATTCAGTTTCCGCTTCAGACTGTATCTCGTAAGTTAGTACGTACTATTGCCAAATCACAAAGTTTATTTATTCAATCTTATGTAAAGGTACATCCAAAAATATGAATTGGTCAAGATAATCATAAAATTTCACGCTCAATAAAACATAGAGAGCTTGACAGTTTAAGCGCAGCTGTATCCTTAACTCCATTGAGTTGGGTAGTGCACGGCGTCCTCAGTAATGTCAAACAAAGATATATATATATATATATATATATTTAATTCGTGTACAACGCGAATGTAAAGCTTTGGATTCGAAAACCCTATGTATGAAATGCGATATGGAGGAGCTCGATAATCTCATGCGCGCTTATTTAAGTTTGGAAGATTTTGGTGTCAAAGAAATAAATCGTACGAATGCTTCACAAGTTCGCACGTTGAAAATTTTACAGGATACTAGTAGATCCAAGAGCAATCGTTAGGAGACTGGATTACTTTGGAAAAGTGATAAGCCCACGTGCGTCGACCGTCATGCCACAGCTTTAAAAAGACTTCTTACACTAGAGAAAAAACTGGATAGGAACCCCAAATTTGCTAAATTGTATTAAAAATAAATGAATCGTTTTATTAATAAACGGTAAAAGACGTGTGGAGCATGACACAAAATGAAGCAGAATTTGGTATCCACCACATTTTGTCGTAACGAATGTTAATAAGCATTTGTCCCTTTTCTCTCAAATCGCGAATAATCATGCAGAATGTATGAAGAAGTATAATTGGATGGAAAAAAGCTTTGAGGGAAGAAGAATGCGTGGAGTAGATACAATAGGTACAAAGTCTGCCAGAGTTAAACATGTTGAGGATTCTTGAATGCCTTGCGCACACGGCTTCGGCATTTCAACAATTTCAACTACACACTTTTTGAGATGTGAGTCTTTTGGCGTATACAGCGGCTGTATACATTCGTGTCAACGTAAATGATGCACTGGTGCATGTAGCGTTAGTCATCGCCAAATCAAGGGTTGCGCTAGGCAAACCACTATCGATTCCTCGTCTGGAGTTGCAAACTGGATTGTTGAGTGCTCGTCTGATTAATACAGTTGCTAAAGAGCTGGACATTAATTGTGAAAAGCAGTTTTTGTGGTCAGGTTCTGAAATCTTCTTACATTGGTTATAAACTGAACCATGAACGAGGCAAATTTTTCTAGCTCACAGCCTGGAAGAAGTACATGAATTGACAGCCGATGCAATATAGAGATGGGTTCCAACGAAAATAAATCTGTCAGATTTTGATACTAGGGGGAAATACTCTGATAAAAGGGAACAATCTTTGTGGTTTAACGGGCCAGATTTTAGTACAAAGGTCGTACGAAATGTATGTTGCGATAAAATAAAGAACTGGATCATTTTTACTTTTTTGTCCTAGAACTTTTTATGGCTACATATTTGTTACAAGTAATGTTATCTTTTGTCAGTGTATAAAAGTATACTTTTATCTTTTAGTAAAAAATACTAATTTAATTCTTCATGCTTTGCCTTACGCTCCTAGACCATGGACAGTAAGTATTTAAAATGAAGCTTCTTTAGTTCTTGTTCTACATACAAGCAGTAAAATAATAAAAAAATTATACAAATTTGGGCCACATATTATGTACAGTGAAAACAAGTTACATGCATGTATATGTATACAGCTGCTCTTGTTTTCTTTCTGTCTCTTCTCCAGTATCACAGACACAAGCTACGAAAGGTATATGCATGCATGTGGGGCTCCGCTTTCCTGCGCGCTTTGAATGCAAGATTCCAGATGCTAGTAAGAAAATCTTAATATTAACTTATATGCAAATGTAATTAATTCAGAATAGTCACAAAAATTGACTGCTCGTTTATTATTTACTTCCTAATTGTGTTTTTTCCTACTGTTTTACTTATAAGCGTTAAAAAAACATAAAAGTAAATTGCATTTAAAAAAAACCATGCCCTATAAAAAATATCAGCGCTGAAATCAGTCGTAAACTACATCGTTGATTCAGCGTTTATTCTATGTTGAATCAATGCTGATTCAGATACAATTTCATAAGATACATGAAAATAAACCATTAATAAATGTTTTACAAATAATTGTTAGAATAACATTATTAGTGGGCTACCACCAGCTTACAACTTTGACCGTGACATCTTAGGTCTAGGAAGATATTTAATTCACTGAATGATGAAAAAAGACAATACACTGCGTACAGAGGCAAAATATGAGTATTTTGATCTAAAATTCCTCAAGTAGTCCACCAACAACAAACGTATCCAGTTTTAATCAGGTATATAGTTAATATTCTCGTTTCCCTGAAAATAAAAATTGTATTTTGTTATTTATTTGCAACTCAATTTTACAATAAAGTTATGAACTACTAAGTCCGAAGGCCTGTTTTTTGTGACTTGTGATTTCTTAAAAAAAATTGATAAAAGCTTAAAAAATATTATATATACATTTAGGTACAATCAAAAAATAGAAAGTAATAAGATTTTTCTAAAAAATAATCTAAATTATTTATAAAAGTTCAACTTTTCTTGTAAACAACTAGTAATTAAAATGACTTCTGGCTGCTTATAAAAAAACATTTTTTACGTTTTTATCCTGTAAACTGTGTACTGAACGTTCGTGCAAGAAGATTTTAATGCACTCACTTAGGAAAAAAGTGACAGAGCATTGATCGTTGCCGTAAATATGTGAAGCTGTGTCTAGGCCAGAGTGCAGCGCTGTTCAATCGTGGGATTCTGCGTACTTGTTAACTTACGTTTAAAAAAAAGTATTTTTTTAATGATTTATACAATTTTAGAAAAAAAATGCGTTTTTTGATTTTTATTTATTGACGACAATGTTTTATTTCTTATTCATTTTTACAACTGACGATGCTGAATAGCTTAAAAAAATCTCACAGTCCAATGATTTAGAGCTGAATGGCTTGTAGCAATAAGACTAACAGATTCCATTAAAAATTTTCGCAGTATTAAATCGTCCTTTAACTTTTTCTTATGTTTTTTATAATTTTTCGGGTCATTTGTCGGGTCAAAATAATCGTTTTTTCCGGCAAACTAGGGTAGTATGCTTTTTTTTTTCTAACACAATCATCAACACCGTCAGATGCTCCTTTTCCGTGAGCTATGGCAATAAAGTGCAATAAAGTGCGTGATTACTGTAACGGAGATTGTAGTGATATAACAAGTTGGGAAACTGGAATGTTTTTTTAACCGTATGCCTTTGAAGAAACAATCCAATAAAGGCACCAAGTATGAATTTCAGCGGTAGGTTAAACTTACTTGGCATGGAGAACAGTACGTTTTTCTTTTGAACGACCAAAAATTGTTTTACAAGTAGTTTGTTTCTAACTTTATGGTAAAATTCAATATTAAAAAATATGGTTTCATATTTTTTATAATTGATTTGTTATACTTATTCAGAAATAGAGTAGACCAAATATACAAAGCAATAAAAACATACGAATTTCCTTGCAAGCTTGCAGAGTATTAATAAAAAAAAAGACTGTCTCATACTAAACAACAATATTACCCAAAAACTTTATGAAAACTGGACACTTGGTTTTGGTGGCCAACTTTAGAAATTTTGATTCTTTTGTATATGAAAATAGACTGTGAGTAGTTGTATTTTGTCATGTCTTATACTTTTGCCTTGGAGTGAAAATTTTGTTAAGATAAGAAAATTTATTTTAGTTAGGAAAAAAATATTAGAACAACGCAAGAAACCTCAAAAGACTCTTAAAAGTTGTGCTTTCTTATATTTTGTTATTCTTCGTCGTCTTGTTTGTTAAAAAGTGTTGCCATTATTTTTGAAGACGAACCATTGCATACAGGTCGTATAACATGGTAAAACAATACTTAACAAGTTAACAATGAAACTATGAGGGAATATTGCTTGCTAGAATAAATAGAAACACATAAGCAATTTAAAATCTGTGCTTAGGTCTAATGCAGTATTTTCAATGTTGTACCAAAGTCTGTAGCTTTTTTTGGCTTATGTCACGCCATACATGGCAAAAGCTTATGTATTACAATGAAAAACTAAAGTAAAAGATTTTCAAAGTCCAAACCTATAGGTTAATCACATATGATAGGTACAAGGTTGAAAAGAAAATATTTTGAGATGTTCTTGTAACTTTTTTTTATAACGCATAATTAACATTATTCCGTAAGAGGCACTAATTACAAATTTTAATAATAATCATCGTTTATATTAAATTGATAAAAAGTTACCATTGTGGTGACGTTAAAATACACCGCCAAAAGAAAAAAATTTATTCTTATGAGTTCAAACTTTGTTTTTTAATTACAAGTTATAAAAAAACTTTAGGAAACCCTAGGTTTTTTTTTAATCAACAAATCTTAAATTCATTTTCCATAACTAATGAACAAAAAAACCCGTACTTACAGTTTTGCCATTGTCTCGTATACATTAAAAAAAGTTTTTGTAAATAATAATAATATGCATCTATTCCAAGCAAGATTTTTCTACTGTTCCTAAATATAAATAATTTTTCTTGTCTTAAAATCAAATCCAAATAAAAGCTATTGTTTATACAAAAAAGTATTCAAAGAGTTTTTTTAAGGAAAATAAGTCGAAGGGTTATATGATAAATAGACTGGTATTTAAAATAAGACATACTTTACAACGAATGTGCGTGTAAATAGTTGGATAGTATGTTACGCATTAGTTTAATATTACGAGTCTTATCTTGAGAAAAAATGAGAGAGTTTTGTATTTTTGTTATTCGATAGAGTTACCTCTGTAAGGTAACTATTGGAAATGACCTGTGTTAATAGAATAGTACCAAAACAAGTACGCCTTCATTTTATTGTCACATGTGTCACTAACTTATTTTTATTGCTTGTTCAGTGATTTGCTAAAATACATTAATATTTTATTCGGAAAATTTTTCTATGAAAAATTATTCTGCTACTTTGATTAGATTTTCTTTGGACAGCATTTATTTTGAAGCTTAATTTTAGAAAACTATGTAATCAGTTTTCTAAGTCTTCTTAAAACATATTATTTGCAATGCTCAATTGGCTAAGAGTTAAAAGTCTTACTATTAAAAAGCAGTTATTAAATTGAATAATAGCCGCCTTATCTACGTCAATATTTCTCGAAGTATCATTAGTTAGATACAAGCAAGCACTCCAAAGTTTAAGAGTGCATTTTGCGAATATGTTGCAAATTTAGTATCTCACCTAAAGATATCCTGATTTAGGTGATACACTTGATGTTAGCTTAATCATCACCTAATTTTGCTGTTATCATTAACTCAAACCGGACTTCTGCTCTATTTATGTTTTTACCTGGAGTATAGCTTTTACAAGAAATATCATCAATAATAATATACTTGATAGCGTTACGAGGTATGGCACAAGTTTTCACAATACAATTAAGTTTCTGTATGTAAGAAATTTTTATTTGTTTATGATTAGTAATATATATTTAACACTATTTACAATATTTTGCCTATAGTTAGGAGAAAAACATTTAATATTTATTTATGATAATGTTTATACCTAACCTCAAGTTAATAATCGATTAGTTGCGAAGAAATAGTAAAACAATTGATGCCTTAGTTTTGTTTTTACGCATGTCTTTACCATCTTTCAAACTTTTACTCAGGGATTTACTGTAGTGACGATTGGAAGAGCACGGTAATATTGAAAAAAGAACAATCACCTTGACATTAACTTACTATTGTTATAACATAAAAAAACATAAAAAATGAAATCTTATGCAAACTTAAACAATAATATTATTAAAATAAATGCTAACGCGCCAAAATTTTTGTAATTATCATAATATTAAAGTCAAATCAACATAAGTTCATTTATGATTGTATAAGAATATATTCAATAAAATAAACGCATATTCTCCATATGCATGAAGGCAAACTGTTTGCCTCCAAAAAAGTGTAAAAAAAATTAAGAATAAGTTCGTACATGAGAACTGTTGAAGAAATATTTTACATTTTATATTTAACGAAAGTTTCTATTCATTTACTCCCTTACTTCCAGCTGTGGGTTGCATTATATTTGTATCCCTGTGGCTTGGAGACCAAAGTTTCTGTCCTGCCGCTATGAGAAAAGTATAATTTTTGGGGATTTTTCAGAATACCAATGGTGATTTTTTAAGGTATTCTGTAACTCTAATAAGTTAATGCTTTAAGTAACTACAAAATCAAATTATTTAGACAATACGCATGGTTATAAGAAAAAATCTGTACCAATAGTTTTAAAAAACCGTAACTAATATAATTAGTGCATTTAACCAGTATGTACGAGACAGAGAATTAAAAATTCACTATTGATATAAAAGTAAAGAGCGCAAAAAAAGTTTAAAAATCATGTTCATAAATTAGTGAGGAAAAATTCAAGAATTGACTTTCTTTATTTTTAATAATATCCATTAGTAAATTTTTTGTTAATATTTTGTGTTGAACTTCGAAATGAAAAACACTCACAATACGTTTTTTATACACAGCGACGTTTTGTTGACTGTAGCGTCAACCTCAAGCTTTATTAACAAACTTAATAGCGAATCAGTAATAAATTAACTAGTTATAGATACAAGCGAAAGCGCTGAGGTCACCTTTATTACAAATGCTGAAGGAAATAATTTAGTGTAACAATATCCGGTCGCACATAAGTCAAACAGGTAAAATCCTCCCATTACTGGGATAAGGACAGAGAGAAATCAGGCAATTATTGCTGTAAGAACGTCGCCTGTTTTCTCCTTGAAGAGCATTGTGTAGTCAAAGAGTGTATGTGATAATTCACAGAGGTACTTGCTCAAAAAAGTCACACTGGCCAGGAATCAAGCTGCAGTCTCCCACGTGCTTCTCACGACCTAGCTGACTAAGCCACCACGCGCTCTGTTGTTCATATTTATGCTTCTTGCCTGCACACGTGTATAGGTATACTAAATACCTTTAAAGTAACTGCTCGAGATCTCGTTCAATAGCTGCACGAACTCCATACTATTAAATTACAGACCATAGTAAGAGTAGTGCCACCTATGGAAGTTAGCAGCTTAAGGCTCAAGTTTTTTTGCTGCACATTTTTTGTGCTCTCACTGCACGATATAGCGCTTCAGCTGATCCAATGGTAACCTATTGCCCTAAGGCTTTACAAATTTTTCTCAGTGCAGACAACAAATAAGTATCGTTTATCAATAAAAAAAGTGAGAACTTTGTTTTATGTTATACAATTTTTATAGGGGTCCAACAATAATATTCATATAGATTTTAAAATATAAATGTCGAATAATATTTATGATGGCTTATTACCTCATAAGACAGCTGCTTTTCCACGGCTAATTATATGCAGAATTTTCAAGATGCAAAATAGTATTTTCATTCAGGTAAAAAAAATAATAGATCAGAAACCAAAAATATCGTTTAAAAAATTCAATGAATATATTACCAAGATATGTCACGCAGGCTCGAAAGTTATTGTATTAATTATTAATTTGTTATTTATTAATAATTTATAACACGATGTACTATTAGCGTATAATCACACTGTTATGTTAAAAAAAAATTATGTAAATCGTTTTATAACGTCCAAAAATTAATTTATTTTTTTTCTTTTAGATTTAACATTAATTTAAAAGCATATAATACGGATTACAAAAAAGTTGCCATTATGTTAATTTTATAAAATACTTTTGTTTGAAGATTTCTATTACTGGTATTAAATTGGTTCAGAGAAAATGTCTCTTTGTACGGTTTTAAAGAAAAATATGCATAAATAATTATTTTCTGTTGTGTATATGTCAAAACGTTGGGCACCAAACAGACAAGCTCTTTTAGTTAGTAAATAATAGGTCATACATGTACTTTTTAATACAAAAAAGTGTATTGATAGTAAGTGATTCTTCTTACTTAAGAACAAGTGCGGGGAGTTCTGTCTCTTTGTGGTTGTGAAAAAGATATGTAAGATGGCCTTACTACATAAGATGTTTAGTAAGGACGACACTTCTACTTCTTCTTTTACTTAACAACTCTAAAAAAAACTTTGTTTATATAGGTTTCTTATATTAATTTAAGGACAATTAGCTCTGGAGAAGCTCAATGAGACCTTAGAAGTTTTAAAGCAAGGCATAGGCCACTTCTATTATATAAATAAATAACGTTACTGCCTGGATTCCTTAGGATGATATTCTCTGGCCTGCTGTTGTAGATCCATACTGATTGGGAGAAAAGCTACAATGTCTAAAGCGTTAGAAAAAATTGCAGAACTCTTTCCCAACGTCTTCTAGTGCTATGCCAAAGATGTTGGTATCTAAAGCACCTTTTTTTGCAGAGCTCAGTCATTTTGGTGATCTAAGGTACAGCAATTGGTTTTTGATACTTGCCCGTTAAAAACTGCTTCGTTTATTTAAGTTTATTCTTCTTTTATAGCTATTAGGTTTATCCAGTGTAAACCTCAGAGAAAATCAGTGATTCCTCGTTGAATGCTCAAGTCAAGATCAAGTCAAGTCATTGGTTGTTGGTGGCCGGGTTCCCAACCCCACGACGATTAACTCCACTCGTGATATCTGCCAGTGAATGACTGACTTATTTCAATAGTGGCCAGCCTTATATAATCTTTTAGTCGATGAATTGTTGTCGGAAATGATAAAAAAATGTACTTTTTGGTAAAGTAGTTAAACGTGAGATGGCTATTAAAAGAAATGATGAGAATAATCGTTAAATAGGAAACACTAATACTTAAAATGGCCCTAAACAAGCCAGTGATAATACTTCCAGCCATTTTTTACCATTACTTTTGAAGATGGAAGTTCAGCTGCCGATAACTTGACTATTACCCTCGGAGTCTCTGGGTATAAAGACCGTGCTAGAGGAGGGTTAAATGGCTAAAAAAATATTTGGTCTTTGGGACGTTTCCCGGGGAATCCACAGCTCATTATAACTCGGAAAAGTGGGCCTGGAGAATACCTTCTATATTGGTATGCCTTTAAGATGAACTACTGAGGAGGTAGCCGTTATGGCTGCCCAAATTTCTCAAGGGTGGTTTTTCCTGGCTTGCTGTTGAACTAAAATCTGCTCTGTTGGCACCAAGCTGGTTAGAGAAACGGCCATAAAACCATGAATTGCTAGAGCAGATTGTGCTATGGCTAGACGTCTCTTGGTATTTCGCTGGAGACATTAGCGATTAGAAAGACTATTTATTGGTGGAATTCGTTAATTATAAAGGTTTGGGATGAAATTCGATATCAGTCGCTTGTCTATTAGAAAACAGTGTCAGTGATAGCCAGGATACCTAGTTGCATGACTCCCAGCTGTATACTTTATGCACTGCCAGTGAACGATATGATGTCTAGCAATTTTTTCGGGGATATTATAACCAGACTTACTTTTTTTTTTGCACGTTGCTTCGATTTTACTGTTAAGCCACCTAACGAATCTTTCTAAACTGAAAAAAAGAGCTAGCATATTCGTGCATAACTTTGATCGTATTTATTGCTATTCATTTTTTTGAAATGAAAACTCTACTTTAAAGCTCAGGGAAGTGTCATCAATCAGTATGCATAATTTCAGCAAGATTGGTTGCGTAGTTTCTTGTGGTTAGCCATTACAACGGTTTTTGTGACTTCGTTTTATATGTTAGTAAGATTAAAGGTTTGCTTTATATTATGTACGCTCAAAAATAATTAAAATTTCACGAAATATAAAATATAATTAGCAAATTTAATCCACACATTACTTAAGTCTACTACAAACTTTCATTTACAATAGTAATTTCATGAAATTGTTTAAAGGAGTACCTCAGTCAATGTAAAGACATTAAAAACATAACCACTTACACCCTAGCTAAAACTTCTTTCGGAGCTGTTTTCCAAATAGTTTTTATAAGTATTATAAGAACATTTCTATTAAAGTGATGGTTAATTTAGATAGCTTATGATAAATTAGAAGTTATAATTGAACTTCTACTTAAATTCTGGTTCGGTTGGTTCAGTAGTTTTTGAGATTTTTGCAAACACACAAACAAACGCTGTCTCTTTGTATAATACTAAGATAAAACAAACAACCGAATTCAGTTAGATTAACTTAATGTATGATGCCAAAAAGTTGAGTTACTTGCATGATAGTAAAGCTATAATTAGCTTTAAACTTTTTTCACTTCAACACGCGTAAAAAGCAAATGCAGAGAAGTGACGAATAGCTTGACAAGCTTGAACGGTGAGCAGGAAGGCTCTGGCAAGTGCTTGCTATTACTTGATGGCGCACAGTGGGTAGTTCCGCTGTTTTTTTTACTAAAAATCAAATATCTTCAGAATGGTAGAAGCCACGCTGATAAGTCTTTACGAAGCTTGTAGGTAAGTGACCATGAAATATAGAAAATTTATTGAGAAGAATGTCAGATTGATTTCTATCTTTTATAATTTCATTCAATGCCATTTTTTTCAAGTACAAGAAAATCGGTTTTAAACAAGACAAATACATGCTGTGGGGCGTTTTAAGTTTTTATAATCACACTTTAATGTATAAAAAATAGTCAATATGAATTTAGGAACTTCTATTGGCAGAACATAACCTTACAAAACGTAATAATTGAAATAATTAAAGAAGTTGCATTTTTTTGTTTGAAAATGGTGTCCGTCATAGAATTTCTAACTTCAGAAGTCATTTAATACCTTTTTCTATGGGTAAGCCTGACACTGCTCCTTAAATGAATAACTGTGTTCTTACTGCAAAGTCTCTGAAAGCGTGTAATTCGTTTATGTTTTCTCTTTCGTTTGTATTTTGTTATCTGTCAGTTTCTCTACATAAGCTTAGTAGCCCTATGAAGTGAATAATGTTCTTTTTTTTCTTTTTTAAAAATGGTATACAATTACATTTTATACACATAGAGGGTACAGTTCTTATTGAAATATATATACCGTTAACAATTTAATGCAGTCATGTCATAAAATATCTTATAAGCTTTGTCTTAACCTTCAAATTCAACCATTATCTACATTTTTTCAGTTAATTTAATAGTATGTCTGCAACTCACGCAATCATTCCTGTAAAATTTACAACAATATTGATTAAAGAATTTGTTTTTTATCCCTATTCACTACTACTTTTCTGTTCATCAACATAACCTCAACAGACACATAAAAACACAATAGAGTTTTATTGTTTTACAATGGTACATATTATTTCAAAAAATGGTTTTATAGCCTCAAAAGTTAGTCAATGCCTGAATTTTTTTGTAAGTATAATATTGTGCCTCAAACCAACCAAATTATTGGTGTAGAGCCGAAAACAGGACCTTGTGTCTTGACTAAGACAGTAGGGAGTAACTTAGAGTTGATTCACAAAGCAAGCTAGTTGCAATTGATGCGGCATCTTTTGGTGAGCTCCGCTGGCCAAGCAGATACTGAAAAGTGCACAGACGTTGCAATCTCATGCAGCATGGAATGGTAGTCACCATTGCAAGTCTGACAACGCTTGCTTGACTTAAAGCTTACAAGCTTGTGCTTACCCAAGCAGTTTTTGCACAGGTGTCAAGCTTCAACAACTTGCTTTCTTTCTTACGGACTTCCAGCGTTGAAGTCAACGCAGTGCATGATAAAATGCTCACTTTTGCATAGGTGACATTTCTCGCTTATACTGTTATGCGCGAAGACAGAGCTGCTTCCAGCTTTCTTGCAAGTTGACATCTCTGCAGTAGAACTAATAATCTTGAGTATTGAATTGCATTTCTCAATAAAGAGCTTCATTGCAGCTAAGGTAGGAGGTTTGGTGGTAGACTTCTGCGAGGACTCTCATTCTCGCAGAGCCTATGCATCAAGCTTCCGGATGATGAGTACCACCACCAGGTCATCCCAATGAGCAGTAGGACGGTCTAGCTGTTGTCGTGCAGCTATGACATTCACAGTGCCACTGAGCAATGCCTTAAGCTCTTTTGCAGAATCTAATATAGTTGGCATGAAATGCAAATCTCTGGTGAATGCTGAGATCAAGTGCCGCCTGTTTGTGTAGTGGTTATCGAGCATCATCCATGTGGCTCCGAAGTTTGCATCGATCAGTTGTACTGTACGCAGCATCTCCGCTACTTTGCCCTGGACGTGTGTCTTTAGGTGCTACAATTTTTCAACGTTGCTTAGCTCAGACTCACGCACGAAGATAAATAGCTCTGAACTAATCCCTGAGTTCTAGCCAGTTGGGAAACTTGCCTGAAAAGATTAGTACAGCTATTGGTGTGAGACTTCTTGGCACAGCCAAAGGCACAATTTTGTTATTTTCTGGTGGTGCAGGGAGCTTCTGCAGCTCCTCAGACAAAAGTTTAGCTGAATAAAAATAGGCCTCCTCTGTAGCGCTGTAGTTCTCTTCTCTAAAATAGCTTGTTTTTTAAGCATCGTCCTTAAGTGCAAGAATTTTACCGTGATTCATTTGAAATGTATCCCAGTTGTCTCTTGACTCTTCCAAGTAACCTTAAATTATAGTAATTGTAAATTTCTCTTGGCCTAGCTTTTTCACATTCATGTATGCATTGTTGATCAACTGGAGTAACTGCCTTGTTTTTTGAAAAGTGGCTTTAAGTCTGACGATATGGCAAACTTAATACTGCCGTAAAGTGTGAGTGACAAACAAGCATAAGTTTGTTAAAGCTAACGTCCACCTGCCTTGATGATTTAGAGATAAAAGCTGTCCGTACTATACTAGAACTTGTGAAGTCTTTCACAAGTATACACACACAATACGAATTATACCAAACAGTTTACAGCCGAACTTTGAGTCAGCATACGTTGTAAGTCCTAACCATACACTGATGGTTAAATGGTCCCTGGAATCATGCTCTGCTACCAAAATATTTGCAGTGGAAAGTCATACTCGGATGGCAATTGTCGCAAGTAGAAAGTTGGGATCAACCGCTTTATGAATTATTACGTTGCTTTAAACTATGTAGGAATTCAGTAACAGAAAATTAATTATAAATGCTTACTGTAAGAGAAACATTCTCAACAGTAGCCGTGAGCTGACTGACTGTTGCGCAGAATAGTTAAATTTAAATGTCTTAAGCATTTTGGGATTATACTTTAAAAAAGTGTAGTGAAAATAGCTAGTGGCTTAAAAAAAGATAAACATAAGCTTAATACAGGTAAAAGCCTTTGTTTTGATTTGTGACGTCAAGAGATTGTAGGGATAAGAAAAGCGTTACAAGTGTAAGAAAAAAAATATCGATGTTAATGTAGAGCAACAAATATAAAGCTTAAACTGAACAGCTCTTTTTCTTCGATTGGACACTTCAGAACTACATAAGTAAGCTTAGCATTAATAAAGTGCGCAGGATTCAAAGAAAGCAAATCAGATAGGGATAGCAGGAGTCTTAAGTTTAGAAATGCTTTAACATGACAAACAAGGGTTAATGTTTTAGAAACTAATCTGCTAATTTTCCTTAGAATAAGGTTCGAGCTAGAGCTTTCTTGAGTTCTGAAGCCACACCTACAAAGTGAGTGCCTTAATCCCTTTAAAGGTCTGTACATTGACCTCAGCGAGTGAAAAATCGATAAGAAGCTGCAATAAAGGTTTGAGAACCATAATCATATAATATTTCAAGATGTTTGGCCTGTGTGACCATACGTATAAATAGGGCAATGTATCCATTTTAAGTACCACGGGCCTTGGACTTTGGCTAGTGGAATTAAGAATGGACCAGCATAATTAACGCCAGTCTTAGCACAGGTAAGCGTAGAACTTTTAGTAATAGTAACTTATTCAAAGTTCGAGTAAGTCACTCATGAGCTGCTTCTGAGTCTGACGAGTATATTTTTTACATTGAATGTATTTATGAAGCAATTATCTAGTAACACGTCAACTTTCTACTGTCCAGTACATCTGACGAATTGAAAACATTGTACCTGCACTCTACCATGCAAAGTCAATAGATAAAGATGACAAACTATGTCAGTGGGATGATTTTTTGGAGGTAGATTAAGTATATGCTCAACACCTTCCTTGACTGAAGCATTAACTGAGAAACAACCTACTTTTAGTAGTTCATTGACGGTGATGGGTAGTAATTTGATTAAAAAACTATTTGATCTTATAGGAACCAATTCAGTATAAATTATTCCAGAGACTTGATAATAAGCTCTATACTAAGCCAGGTAGTGAGTTTTTGATGAGTCTGAATATAAAGATAGCGAGAATCGTCTGATTAAGATATCGAAAAAATTGTAGTATACCATTTAAAGAGCTTCAAAAAAGTTGTTGAAAAGCAAATTTTTGGTTTTTCGTACAAGATTTTTGAATTAAGTTAGTTTAATAATTAGAGAAAAAATTAAGGCTCATTTATTTATCGATTTTAAAACGAAAAGCATACAGTAATCAGTGGTTCTTAGTGACATATACTAACCATTCTATGCCAGATGAAGATCTTAAGCTTTGTAATTATAGGCGTTCGTTTAAGAGTTTAAAAGTTGACAAAATTAAAGCTGGAATTTAACTAAAGCCATTTTATCTGGCTTAAGCTATGGATTAATGATTTGGAGAATATGCAGAAATTCTAGCCTGTTAAACCGTTTCTTTACATTCAGCAATTGGAAATAGAAGAAGTCTCTCGAGGTTTTGTCAGGGGTTTTTTTTTTAGTTGTAATGTGGTGCCAGTATTCTTTGGGCACCAAAGGTGTGATGACAAAATATGAAATGGCTACAAAGGTTGGCTAACAAGAGGGCATGGAATTTACCCAATGTGAGACTTTTTTAAAGTTGGTACAAAAATGAACGTCTAATTTAATAAAGCTTACAGTGGACACATAGTGGTTTACAAGTTTGGCAAGAAGATGAGCAGTACACAAATCAAGGAGAGGAATACTCAATGTTTTGATAGGTGCTACCGCAGTTTTAGTCCCTTTGAGTGTCACAAAAACACCATATTTGTTGCCTACCTGAATTTACAACACTGATACACTCAGACTTTGGCTTGAAATTATCTGAACGAGAAATTTCAACTATGTTTAAGAACGATGCTTCACTTATTTAATTTCTGCCTTTCTTTTACATCTCAGAAAGGCATTTCTTGTCCCAAGAATTTTTTCGCATCCAAATCTCCACTAACATTATTTTAAGTTAAATAATGGCAAGAGAAATCCCACCAAGTAGACTAAAATATCGAGCTATCTGAGCTCCGGGAGTACGTTAAGTCCAAATAATGTTACTTTAAATAAGCTTGAGTCATTCACGGAAACTTTTTCCCTAAGTATTTGAATACCCAAGGGCAGCTCTTCATGATACAAGAATGCAAGTTTTTTGAGCACTTAAGAAGCTAAGAAACAGGAACAGACTAGACTATAAGTAACTATCCTTAGGAGATACGTTTTAAGAACTTCTTGTAAACTTTTGCGCTAAAGTATGGCTTGAAACAGTTGATTAGACTTATGTGAGAAAATTTGTCTAAACATTTTTATTACGTTAGCCAAAAAATATGATCTTGTACTTACGCTATTTTATAATAAGATCGAATAAGTTTAGTAAAAGGTTTTTTCTAGTGTAGAAACAAGAATTTAAAGAGGCCACCCCTTGTAGCAACAGAGCCTTAAAAAACAACCTGTAATTTAGTTTAACTATTCGACTCGCTCCGCACTCCATTTTGAGGGAGATACCACTCAGTTGATTCATAAGTGTTAACTGGAATCGGTTTGAGGTTTGTATACTCCTACATAAATTGGCGATACGATTTTCTAAGCCTATCATGGGACATCAGGTGTAGCTCTATGTTGGAGAACATAATTTGAGCCTTTTTAAAATATTTAGCTTGTAACATGAGACCCATCAGGATGATTAACGGTCAAACTTTCGTTTAAAAGGTCTCTTAAGATTTGATATAAGTCCTTTTGAACAATTTCTTATACTCAACTGCATCAGCTGTAAGTGGAATAGGCTTAGGCAGAAATTTTTTAACTTGCCAAAACTTCTGTAATGAACCGAATAGAGTTGATTCTTTGTCACTGACGTAAAGAGTTATTAAATGGGTTACTTTATTGTAGAAATAATCGTGTAAAGAGCTAGATAGGAGCCAGCTTACTGCAGATTTATGGACAGAAAAACCACTTGAGTTACTTTTTTTAAAGAGCTCTTAATTATTCGGACATGTACTATGGCGTCGAGCAATAGTTTAACTAGATTATCATGTAAGACTTAAGAATCAGCAAGCTGTAAGACCTTAGTGTATTCGAAGTATAATGCTGAACAAGAGGATGATGGATAGTAAAATGATACGTTGTCAACCGAAAGAGCATTCAGTTGATGCTTAAAATTAGCGTGCAAGTAAGGCTTTATCTGTAATCTTACTGATTTCTGAGCTATAGCCAGCGCTTGACCTCTAACACTTGACAATGAGACGTTAACCTTTTGAGCAGGCAACATTAGTAATTAAGTGAGTGTATTCAAAAGTATTGACACTTGGGAGCACTGATCTGCAAGTGCTTTAACCAAAATTTGTTGTCTCAATAGAGCAACTATAAGTACTTAAATATTTGACAAGTATGAGAACTGTGATACGAATTACGAAAAGGGTGAAATGTAGCAAGAGCGTTGCTGCCCTGTTGGCTGCGTCTATTTGACGTAGTCAACTAATTTTTTACTCATAAATTTATGAGGAATCGTGGCACAAAAAACTACTGTATTGACAAATAATAAGCCAAAACCCACATAAAAAACAGCTGTAATAAATTTATCTGAACGGAGGATGAGAATAAAAAGGGTAAAATAAATAAAAATGCTTTGATTATGAGCCACGAACAAAGATTTATTAAGTGGTTCAAGAGAAAACTCCGAAAAAAAAAATCCAAGAGAAGAAAAAATAATGAATGATACAAACAAGTGAGGTTGAACAATAATTAAAGATCGAATTTTCTGGAATGAAGAGTGTGTACGTGTGTATGTGCAGAAAAAGTCTACGTTTGCGTCCGCACGTATCACAAAAAATTAACGAATTGACAAGAGTCACACGGTTCGTGAAGTGTATTTTTTCTGTGCTTTACTGGCATCATGCCGAGCTTCTGTAAGATTATGCAGGTGAAAATGAGTATTAAGTGAAGGTAAGCGTGAGAGAAATTAACTTGAAATAGGTGACACTCAGATGCCTGTGTGCGAGATGATGAGAAAAAAATGAAGAAGCCAATAGAACAAATATTATATCCGATATGTGAAATACTCGAGATCGCTGTTGACAACTGTAGACCGCTCTGTATATACAGATAGTTTGGAACTGACCAGGCGCGTCTTCTCAACGTATTAGCAAACCCCCTTTTCCTTTTTCATTCTCCCACCCGCTGCAGTCATCAGGACCCGTCAATCCCTTAAACTTTACGCGAAAAGCCATGAAAGAGGGAGAGAGAGAGAGAAAGAGAGAAAATTCTGTCAACAATGAAGAGAGGGGGAGACATCTATGATACGAGGGGTTAATGAGAGAAAAAAAGATGGAGATATAGTTGCATGAGAGAGCAGGAGAGAAATGTCTAGTAAATGACAGAATAGAGAGAGAGAGAGAAAAAGAGAGAAAGACAGAATAAGTTAGCGAGAGAGCGATTAAATGTACCAGCTGAAACAAAAGGAGAAAAAGGATTAAGGACGATCTTCGGGTATAGTAGTTTTATTAAAAATTTGCTGAAATTGAAATATGTGTGAAATAAAAGTGTTATTTACACGTGTGCAAAATTATAACAGGTGTTTGTTTACTAAATTACGAACTATTCAATTTGAAAGACTGTCGATTTAACAGTGCAGTATGTCTATAACTATAATCTAGGCGAAAAAAACGCAAACTTTCGAGCATGACTTAACAAATTTTCGCAGTATTTTCTTAAAAAAATTTTATGTAATAAAAAAATTTCTAAGGAAAAAAATGAGTACAAGTCTAATAGGCCTTTCCATATTAATTATTAAGTAACAATAATGTTAATAACACCTCATTTGGCCTCTGCCGAGAGAGAAGCAAATGCCCCAAGCAACTTGGCAACACTGCAACATC
This sequence comes from Copidosoma floridanum, assembly GCF_000648655.2. Next base: position 975,643 of record NW_019379509.1, on the reverse strand, counting down.
CTGTTACTTACTGAGTACAGAACAGTCAGATGACGGTCACGAAAAAAAACCCAACTTAAATTTACCCAAGTACACTTGCATTTATAAGTAAATAAATAAAATAATAAGTACATGCTTATAAATAAATAAATATATGGCAAAAAAATCGTTTTGGTATTTTGTTTGTAGGGATCATCGACTTCTATGATAAATCAATGTTCATGTACGATAATTTTTGCTCTTTTTTTTAAAGCTAAATAATTTAATAGAACAGAATACATATGATGAAATTATCAAAATAATTTCCGTGAAATTCTTTAACTTTCAAATATTCAAAGAAGACTACAATTATCTTTAAAAAATAAAATTAAAAACAAAAATGATAGAAAAACATTATTTTATATAATATGTTCAAGAATTATATTTACGCATAAATATTCAAACATTTAAAATAACTCATATTTAATAATACATTATAAAAATTTTCATAAATACAAAAAAAGCTTCACAAATCTATCGTTTTTTTAATTTCTTACTTTATTCGGCATTGCTGTTGTCGTATACATAACCTAATTGTAAATGTTAACACAAGCAGAAAGTCTCTATACTCGCCTCGCAGCACCTAACCCTAACGGTCAGAGAACATATATATATAGTAAGATCAGTGGCGATATGTTGCAGTGTCGCCAAGTTTCTTATGTTTGCGCATCGTCTGCTCATGCAACGAAAAAGAGATTCTCAACTTACATCAATTTTCAATAAGAATCACTGGTCCCGGAGATCGTCCTTAAAGTAAGAAAGAAATTGATCTTAACTTACATGTGTGAATATGTAATAAATTTTCCATAAACTTGGTGTGCTGCCACTTTCGGCGTGCTGCAAGGTTGATCATTTACGCCTCATGAGTTTTAGTCGTTTTTGACTTATCAAAGGGCATGGAACTTCAAACTTGAAAGCATAAGCTTAATGAGTCTTTGTAGTAGACAAATTGCTTTCTTTTTAGCTCGCTTACAAATTTAAGTGGTTGTGACTGATTTAGATCTGAGGGGATAAGACTCTTATGTCAGAAGTTAGGAATGCAGAGATTGCTGAAATTAGGTCAAAGAAAGTGGTTTGGTGGTTGTACTGAATTGCTTTTGCCAATTTTTGATAGTACAAAAATTTAATTAATTAGCAACTATACCGATAAAAAAGTTGCCCAACCCATGCTTCTCTCTGTTAAGCGTTTCTAAGGCAGCAAGCAGTCTGAGGGTATCACTTATTAGATTATTAAGTTTGTTTTAAGCCTGAACATAGTTATCTGCCGTTAGAGTCAAGTTTTTAATGAGCTCTGCAGCCTCACCAGTTACTTACGTAAGAAGACAATGATGCTTGAAAATCAAGAAAATCTAAGCTTTATTGTGAAGTAATGCACGAAAAACACTTTCGAAATTCTGTCAACCTACTCGATTACTTCTAAAATGGGGAAAATCTATATGAGGCAAGGACGATGCCTCAGAATTGGCACTGACAGCTCAAGAGGGAGTGGTCTGAGTTGGGACCTCTAACTGTCTAGGTTGATTACGATAATTAATAAACTTATTTCTATTTAAATAATAGGAATTTTTTTTTTTGGTTAAAGGCGTCTTTAAAATAAACGGAATCTTAGTCAAGATAAGTTAAATTGCGTATGTCCAAATGAACTTGCTGCAACTACTTGAAAGCGACATCAAGTTGTTTTTGCCTCATAAGTACCTGGCCTTAAGTCATTCTGGCCTGACCCATTTTTTGAAAATTAGTAAGCCCATTCATTACTCGATTCTGTAGATTTGACGAAGTCTTATAGTAGCCCTCCATTTTTAAAAGAACTTTCATTGCGAATGCACAGAAATCAAAATAAACTTATGTAAACTCTCATGAAAGTATGAATACAGTCTGTTTGAATGATCAAGGACAAACGTCCAACTGAAATATTTCGAATTAAAGAATACTAGCCTAAGCTTGTATTCCAACAAACAAGAGGGAGGCTATCAATAGCTATAAATATTCTTATCAGGCATACAATTCTTAGGTTAATATCAGATTTTATTAAATAATATCAGTATTCACTTCTTAAATTATTTTTTAGATTCTGAAGTGTGATTAATATTGTATATTTTTATGTTGCTTTGTATACCATGTACTTACGAAATAAATGGCCCAAGTGAGTACGCGTCTCATTAACTAATTCACGTTTTTATTTTCTTAAGTAATTAATTTTGTTTATTACTTGCAATGTTACGTAAACCAACTCAATATCAGTTAAATTTACCTACATTAAAATTTTAAAAAAGTCTTAACTCTATTTTTATGAATAAGAAGATGTGAGATATAATGAATTTAGCATTAACTATTAAAATCACTCTAAGTTATTTATTTCTAAATAATTAAAAAAAAGATAGGCAAGGTGCAACTAATATAGTGATACTAACGTCATAATGAAATGCAATGAAATCATCATTTAAATAAGCAAATTACGCCAAGGTTTGAAAATAGATGCTCTCACTTAATAGAGACAAACAGCAGCAAGACAGTGACGTACAGTTATGGCAGTGGCAACGATAAATCTAGAAGAATACCTATGGTGCTGGCGTAGAGAAGACTGCAATAAAGAGTAGGAAGGCAGTGGCACATAGCAGCAGCAACAGCAACAGCAGCTTAATGTCTTCTATGCAAGCACGTTGATGCTGTATTTTCTTTTGTATAATGCGTTGTCTTGCACGTATTAAAGTGTAAAGCTCCTCACACACAATATAATTCTGATATTCAGTGTTAAAGCAAGAGAGACAGAGATAGAAAAGAGGCCAGGTAAAGCGAGTAAGTTAGGCACAAAGGCGTAACAATAAGTTATACCGTATTTGTATGTGCGCAAAAGCACAATAATATCAGCAGTACTATTAACATACATATTTTTAAGCAATATATTAAACAAATATAGCAACAAATTTGTTACAGTGCCAGAACTCTGCACAAACAAGTAAAAATATTCAAAGTAGTATTGGTATGAGTGACGACACACGAGTGCACTTTTATAGGTACCTACCACACTGACAATGCGTTAACGGTAGAGAGCTACGTGAGTATGTGTGTTTGCAGAAATGCATAAAAGTAACAATCACACAGCGTGAGACAGAACACACGAATCTGTTTGAATATTAATTCATCAGTACCGTAAGAAGCATGCATGAACGGTATATGACTATGCGAGTATTTCTGTTGTCACATTGCACAACAGCAACTGTTACACAGTGCGAGACAAAACACATAAATGTGTTTAACTATGTCCTTATACTGTACAGAAAATGCGTCAATGGTGGATAATGTAAGTATGCGTGTGTATATGTGTAACAGCATGATAACAGCAGACAAAGAAGGCCAGAATGACTATGCACTGGCTGCGTGGTAGAGAAAGTGCCCGTCTGTCCAAGATCTGGCTTGAAAGACCATGTAAATCATAGTGAATGAATTATGATGAGCTTTGGAACAGCTTGCTAGGACCGTAGAAAATATAGGGACAAGGTATAGGCTACTCTTATTACATAAATGAGTTAGAACTCACTTTACGTAAAATTAACTTTAAATCAGCTTCTATTTAATTGTCTATGAGACAATCAACAGAATGAGATTTACTAATTACAAACAAACAAAAAGATAGAGTTCTTTGCTTAATATAAAAGCCATGATTTGTTTAACTCTACATCAACACGTGCAAAGAGCGACTTCAGAGGATAGTGCTAGGAAGAGCTTGCTACTACTTGACGGTACAGTATACTTAAAACTTACATTAGGTGCGTGCATATCAACTTTTCTTAGTGCATACTCACACAGTGATCAGATAAGTCCAAAATCAATCATCCATTACTCATACATACATATGTATATTTATATAATACATAAGCTTGTATTATGTCGTATGTAAAAATGTAACGCATCATGAACTTAGATTGTTCCATAATAATATTAAAAAAGTAAGACTAGACTTGCCAAAAACATTATACTTAATAATGTATTTAATATATTAAGCATTATTAAAATACAAAACTTTCTGTATGTTTTTTTATCTAAGTATTAGATCAACGCAAGTTAATAATACAAACCATTAGTACGTTTAAAATCAATCTATTTGCCTCCTGGATTATGTGATAAAATAGATGAAGGAATCCTTAGACAAAAGTATATAGAAGCAGTAGAAGGTGAAAGCCCATTATAAAATAAGATTTGTTTATGTTCCAGATAGATCAAGCTTATATTTTTAAAGTGAAATATATGAAAGTTTGTCTGTCATGTATGTGTAGTGGAGTCAGATAAATGTGTTTAAATGAAAATGACGAGCGTTGTCATGTAAAAAAGATGTTGTTGATTTTGGTTACCATTGTTCAGTTTTGCGACCAACTTTAATGACTCTGAATCACATTTTTTTTGGCAGAAATAAATAGCCTTAAATTTCGATAATTTCCCAAAGATGTTTTTTTCTTTGTGCGAAGCTGATTTTGTCAGCTACATTTTGGTGCCAAAATCCGAGACTTATAGTTGTATCCGGAATTTGCACAAGAGAGAACATGGGGAAAAGAAAGCAAACAGCTCCAGAGAACACTTCAAGAATACAGCACTGCAGCCACAATGATAGCAGCGACTGCACCAGTGACCGTGACAGTGGAAGCAACAGCATCGTTGATGCAGAGGACGAGCCACCACCACCAACTCCTACATGATCTTATGCGCCATACCATGTGCTGTTACCTCTTCACGCTAACTCTACTGCACGGCAGTGCATTCGCGCACGCTGTCTCTTCGTCGTCTGGATCCTGTTAAGCGGCAGTGCGTTTGCGCACCCCATCTCCTCGTCGTCCTGATCCTGTAAAGCGGCAGTGCATTCATGCACGACTTATCCACGTTGCTTTTCTCCTTATTTTCTGAGCAACTGTACGTTTGTGCATGTTGCATTATTTTCCTGACAGTAATATACTTGCAGCTGCATTCAGGTCGTACACACCACGTTATTCATCTTTATTGTGCGAAAGTATATTAGTGGGACAAGTGTGCGAGTAACATTGTTACCCGACTATGTAAAGGTACAATGTATTGTATTGCATCTCTAACATAATTAAGTTGGATGTCAGTAAAATCATTACCTTTTTTTATGCGTCAAAGTTTCAATGCTTGTTTTTGCAGTATGAATGTGACACGATTGTGGCACATTTAGTAGTAACAAGAGAGCATGTTTTTATTTTTGTGTCTTTGACGAATCATAGTTAGAATCTTCCAGAAACTGCTTATTACAGCTAATGAAAAAAAATAGCTTCTCTTTCTTAAATTTCTTAAATTTAGACTTTTGTTATTACAATCTTCCAGAACTATCTCAATTCGAATGGTCATTTCAAGAGAAGTTCTCTTTTGTTTTGATGAAGTTGGCACTTGGACAGAGAGATCGAAGGTTAGATTAATCTGTGGCTTCTTTAGCATTGATACTCACCAAGAAGTCTCTGGTTTACAATGGATTGTAGTTTAAAACACATTTTATTTTAAATAACTAAAGCTGTTGACCTCTGAATTAAAAATGAAAAATTTTGTATTATTTAAAAAATTAAAAAGTGTTTGCAAAGACAGTCGTTTCAATACTCACGATTAAAAGGTGTCGCTTGTGTGAACTGTAGTGTTACAAAAACTCTGAGAGTTATCAGGAGCACATCCCCTGTAGACCCTAGGGGCACGGGGTAACAAGCGTAGAGGCTTATTGTGGATGGTCAGATGTGAGGCGATTGTCTTGGTATATTTTGAGTTGTTAAATGTGTTACATAAAAGCAAAAAATGCTTGACGAACGCGGGGATCTTAATATTGATTGTTTGGGAATAACTGAGGATCAATAAACTGTTGAGTGATAGTCGTTTAAATAGCGTTTATTTAATAGCGTATGTATTTACAATAGCGGTTAGTGGAGCTCAGAGCGCAATTGATGTTGGCTCTTTGTTTGTTCAGACGTATCTAATTTATTACAATAATAGCGGAGAGAATAACTAAAGTTAACTATACAAATATATACTGTATTTGATACATGAGTCAGAGTAGAAAAAAAAAGATAAGATAAGAAAATATAAGTTCTGAAATTAAAGTATGTATAAATGTAAAGTGAAAGTTATAAAATTGATAAGTGTTACTTTTAGATGATAAAGCAAAGATAAAGCTATTACAATCCAGGAAATATAACTATTGCATTGAACGTATTGTGCTAAAGAAAATTAGAAAATAAAGAGAAAAAATTAAAAGTTCACGATTAGCATGAACATACCGCCTGCCATTTTATTATGAAAGAATAAAATTATGATGCGTCGATGTTCTGGCGAAATTCGATGATAGAGTTAATGGCAGCTTAGATGGCCCGATTGGCCCAGATAAAATTTAACCCAATGCAGTCTGCTGAGCGATGGGTGCATCGGGACGCTGAGGTTGACGAAGACCTGGTCATATTATTTGGGCGTACACTGCAGCGCCTAGTAGCAGTTCAATTGGTTCAATAGATGGTGAATTCAAACGGTCGGCAAGCTGCAGGTCTCGTAGATGAGGCCATCCGTCGGTTGGCCGATGCACTAGAGGTCAATATGACGTGACCGCCTTGAGCAGAAGCACATCCACATCAAGAAAGTAGGGAGCACATCGAGACTTGACGAGGATCCTGCTTCAGCCAAGGGCAGCTGTAGGATGAGCACCACCTACTCCATCGATCGATCCACGAGCAGGGCTGCGTGAAAGCTGCAGTAAGTTGGCCAAGCGTTGCGACAGGAACGAGCACTGTGATCTTTGATTGATCAACTCTCGAACACAATGTTCCTGGCCATCCGCCCCCACCAGACTGACCCATGCTGTGGGTAGCAATGTTGGCGCAAAAAATGTTGTTTCGCTTACCAAAACGTTGAAAAGCTCGTCGCATTGAATCGGCACAGAAGAATTCGCAGAGACTACAACTACATGAGTGTTTATTGAGGCGTCAACGTGTATAGACGTGTGGTGCTTAGCCCCACAAACAAAACAAGTCCTCCCAGAGTGACAGGTTGAAGCTTCGTGAGAGCCCAAGCAGTTCTCACATAACTGCTTCTCAAGCACGAATTTCCTCCTTTGCATTGGATTTCTGGCTTTGAAGGCTTCGCAAGTCCACAGCTGATGACGCAAGGAGCAGAGAGAGCATACCGGCACCTTTGATCTGTATAATGCCTGGTGCGCATGCATGCCGATTGATCACTGCCCTTTCCCGTTGCTCGAGGCTACGCTTGACAGCGTCAGGATGCATCCCACTAGAAACTCAGTCAGCTGACTGAATGCAGCCGGCTCTCTCGAAGTTTTGAGCGATTTTTCCCAATCGCGACGTGTTACGGCGTCCAGTCTATTTGCAAGGATATAAACTAAGACGTCGTCTGAAATTGTTAGCCGTTTAAGATTTTTAAGGTCTTCGACAAGATTTTTTGCGGTTGAAAGGATCCGACAGAGGTCTGCCGCATCCTCACCACTGACACACTTTAGCAGGAAGAAGCCTTTTAATAGTGCATCAACTTGCACGCGTGGCACCTCAAATGCATCCTTCAGCGTAACCTAAGTCCGTTGAAAATTGTCACTCTCGAGAAAGATGCCGCGGACGAGCTCAGCTGCGTCCCCGGCCAGACTGGATTTTAAATAAAACAACTTTTCAACGTTGTTTAATAACGAGCTGGAAGAAACGCCAGAAATAAACAAGTTACGAAACTCTGGCCACAACTTGTAGTCACCCGTGAAGGTCGGCGACTTGATCTCGGGTAGTTTGCGCGAAGATGACGTAGGTGCTGACGGAGCTTGAAAAGACGATGCGGCAGTCGGAAGTAGCGGTGCAGGATAGGTCTCGAGAAGCGACAGCATAGTGGCAAGGGCAGTCAGATAAAATTCCTTGGTTTTTGCGTGGACATCGTTTTTGATATAATCCTGCTTGCTTTGATTTTCTTGTAGGCTAAGAAGAGTAAGATAATTGTTTTTTAATTCCTTCCAATTCGTATCCAGGCTATTCATACGAACTGTGATAACGATGTTAGAATAATTTGCTGTGCCCAACTTAGTAAGGTTTGCCAAGCATTTTTTATAGCGTTTTGAAGGTGTTCCTGGCGTGCGAGTAATGCATCAGCCGAAATTGCCATGCCACCTGCCGTGCTAGAACGTTACAAAAAATCAAAAGTTCATGGCACTGACTGGCACACAAACATGATGGTCACTTCACTTAGCGTATATTGAGTAAAACTGAGTATTTACAAAGTAATAAGATCTATAAGAAATAGTCAAGCTCTGAAAAACTTTGCTTATCTATATTACAATTTTATTGGTATACTTAAATTTAGTAAATTTATTTTCAGAGAGAAGAACATTTTAGTAATGTGCAAAATTATCAACACTGTATGATTTACCATGCTGCTTTTTATTGTCTTTCTGGTAAACAAGTGAAAGCACATTTGAAAACATATCCTGAGTTATAATTTTTTGGTGAGGTAAATCTAAACTAATTATCGTCCTATTTTATCTCATTTATTAACTTATCTTTTTTTGTATACATAATTTGTACGGTCTTAAGGTATTTTTTGTAGCTGTACTACGTGTTAGTGCTTAAGGCAATATACAGGGCATAATTTCTTTCAAACAAAACAAGATCAATAAATACAATTATTACTACGAATTATGAACAAATAATTCCAAACCATGACACTTATAAATAACCAACCATGTTAAAATTATGACAAACATGTTTCAGCAAGCTTAACGATTGTCTTTTTTTTCGGTTTTCGCGAAATTAATAACTTAAATATTCCAGCTTGTACGATTAAACAATTAAAAATCACTTTAAAAAAGTAAACCGAATTTTTACAGAATTCGCCTTACTTGTCAAAAACACTATAAAATTGCCCTAACAAGTTATACAGATTATGTCATTTTGCAAAATATAAGCATATTATTTTCTGTGTCAAAAAATTTTATTTATTAAAGCCAAGCCATATAATCGCAACAAAGATTAAAAGAGCGTTTAAAAACATAAATTTCCATTAATCTCCTTATTTCTAAGTGATTATTTGGAGAAAATTTTTAGTTACACAAACATCTTGGTAAAATTATGTTACTTTTACGTTATTATATTTCATAAAAAAACTTTTTGAAGTACCAGCAAATTTAACTATTTTTTGTTAACCCAACTACTTTTGAGATTTCAAAATTCGTTAAACACTTTTTAATAAAAGTAGATACTTTTATATAAAAATACTTAATGTTTAAAAAAAAAAGTTAATAAAGTTATTGTTATTGCTGTTAATAAATATGTTACATACCGCTCTATACAATTCTTACTTTTCAAGTTTTGGCTTTTTTCTAATAAAAACCAATGACATCATACTTTTTTCACCGTTCACTTTAATACGTCAGTAGTTTTTTATTCAGATTTCACTTATTTTTCGTAAAGTTCTAAAATAAACGTAATGAAATTTATCAAAAATAATAAAAATGGTCATAAAACTCATGAATCTTGTATCATTAGGTGCAACTAACTTTTAATAATTATATTTTATAGGTAAATCCTCCTTTATTTGTAAAACACCTTAAAATACGCTTAATTTTCTCTTATAATAGGCAATAAAATCTTTAGTACCTTTTGGTAAATCTTTTTAAGCGATATTTCTACTTTTACCGTCACACATCTCATTTTTTTAAGGGAACTTATTTGTAAAATAGGCATTTGGTATACTACTGTTATTAAATACGTGATTTTCAAACCGATACTTATTATGATGAGTAACTACTTTACATGTAAGCATGGAATTTTCGAGTTAAAAATAATAAAAACAAAATTTAATAATTTTGTCCAGTTCTTTATGTAATTCAAAATTTTTGAACAATCACTATAAAATAACTCATTGTCAAATACATTTTTGAAATTTTTCTCCCTTATAACCTTACTTCCGTCATTACAATAACTCACCATTTTTTGCAAATTTTCAGTACTATAATTTATGACTTTATATAAAATAAGGATTTCAAAATCATTGAGCTAGCAAGAAATGAGTAACAATGTAAATCTATGTTTCATACTAGTTTTGGTTGTTATAAAAATAAAACTTAACAGCTACATTTTTTTCAAGACGTCAGCATAAATTAAGCAACTTCTTAGAGTAACAAAAAAATGAAGGTAATCGTATAAGTAAAAAAGTTGTGGTTTTTCACGTATTTAAGCGATCCTGTGCACATAAAAGCTTACAAATCATTAAAAGTAATACAGAAAGTATCTTTGCTAACGATCTTTACAGAAATAAGCGCAAAAAAGTTTAATTAGTCCACAAAACAATATATAAAAAATAAGAAATGTATAGATATCTGGTTTTGGAGAATAAATTTAAACAGAACTATCTCCTACATCATATAAGCGTAGTTTCGTCGTGATTATTGAATTCACAAATAATGTTATTAAAATAATTTGAATAAGCTATGTGCATATTATAATAATGACTATAATAGTATCAATGTAATCACTATTTCTGTAATTGTTACCATAGTTATCGACATCCATATAATAATAATTACAAAAATTATTGAGATAATTATTACCATACTGCTCATTCTAGCTATGACCGGAAGTATAATCAGCAAAATCAATACCACTAATATCATTGTTCTAATTATTATCAATTCAAATAAAATCATTATAACTGTCGTCCCCATCATTACAATGATAACCACCATTACAAATCTATAAACATTATCATGATCATCATCAACGTTATAATCATCGACATTATCATCGTCACCATTGTCATCATAATTTTCATTATCATCATTATTATAAACGTCACCATTATCATCACGATCATTAAAAACGTTCACTTTATCATTATCATCGTAATAATTATCATCACCATTATTATTATAAGTACTATTATAACTGTCATGATCTTTGTTGACATTATAATCATCATCAAAATCATCATAATCTTTATCATACCTATCGTGATTATTATAAACCTGATTATTATACTTGATATCATAATAATCATGATTACTATTTTTCGTAGTACTATCACCACTCTTATCATTACTTCAATTATTATCATTATTATCATCATCAACATCATTATCATCATCATCATTATCATCATCATCAACATCATTATCATCTTCATCATCATTATCGTCATCATTATTATTATTATCATCATCATCATTATCATTATCATTATCATTAACATTGTTACTATCGTTGCAACTTTCAGCGTTATAATCATTTTTAACAACATTAATATTAACACCGTCATTATCGGCATTATCACTATTATCATCATTATCATTATCATTATCATCAATTTCATCATTATCATTATCAACATCATCATTATAATTGTCATCATCATCATTATTACCATTATAATCTTAATTATTGTTATTATTCTTATTTTTATAACGATTATCATCACAAAAATTATTATTATTGCCATCTATAAAATAATTATCAATATGATAAGCATTATTATTAAGAGAATCACCTTTATTATTACCAGTATTATTATAATCATTATCTTTATCTTCAGTATTATTGTTGTTGTCATTATTATTATCATCATTATTATTGCCATTGTTTTTAATATATTTGTCATAATTACCATTACAAATAACTTTCTAATCAAAAACATCATTATAAGCGACATTTTCATCACTATCGATAGTATTGTCATTATCAACATCACTACAATAATTATGATTATTATTATTATCATTAACATTATCATCATTATCATAGTTATAAGTATTATCATCATTCTTATTATTAACCTTATTTTCATAGTTATTAGAATTATTAACAAAGTAATCAATATTATAATCAGTATCATTAATTTGGTTAATAGTCTGTCGTTTCTTTCGTCATTATCATTATCATTTTTCTCACCATCACCATTTTAATTGTTATAAGTATTATTATTATTATATTTATTATTAGATACTCCTTCTTATGACTATTATAAC
>NW_019379509.1:927095-954704 GCF_000648655.2 Copidosoma floridanum | reverse complement strand
AGATTGGAATACTATCATTTATATTAAAACCACAATTATTAACATGATTATTATAGTCAAATTATGGTAACCAATATTCTTTTTATTATCATTGTTTATATAATTATTGTTATTTATGTCATACCGTTAACATCTTTATCTCAAGTACCATTACTTGCATGATTACCATTCATCCTTTTTTATTACCATTATCATAATCATCGTCATTTTTATTATCATTGACATAATTATCATCATCATCATTATTATCATTATCATTATTATTATTATCATGATTATCGTGATTATAGCTCACTGCTTTTTAATCGTGCGTCTCTACCGCTAGTGCTCTTTCTATATAGAAGAATTAAACGGTCGTTAGTGTACGGACACAACTTACATGATAAGAAAGCATTAAGCTTTAAAGCATGAGTCCGTGAGTCATATTAGGAAGATTAAGCTAGGCTATCATGCATTTTGTCCGTGGTGGCTTTAAAGTTTTGTACATCTTGGCTTGTCAGTTTGAGCAGGTGCTTTATTATGTTGATTGTAGAGCTTTCTTATCGTATGTATATTTTATTTATTTATGTACAATGACTTATTATATTTAAAAATTGTAATATTACCTTAGGAATTATATTCTTATAATGTCTAATTTCTTATACAGAAATAAATTTTCTTTTTGAGTTGTAAAGAAAAGATAAAAAAAGTCTATGTAGATTTTTTTTGCAGGACAGGTTTTTTGGGTTGTTGTATATTGGAGTAAAATAGTCATTATTATTAAAAAATAAAAAATTATTATTTATCATTTTTACATAATTATTAATAAGTATTAACCAGGTTTTAAAAACGTTTTCTTATATACTTGTTTAAAATGAAACCAAATCGAGCATTGAGATATGATATGGCTTGTTCTGAACATATTCACATATTTGCATTTTCTTGTAAATAATATTTAGTTGTACTTCTCTTTACTTATCAAATAATGTAGATTTTGTTGATTTCTTATGTTCCTTTTTTTCTAAGTATAACTATGTGAAAGGGCTGATGTTAAATTATACATTGTTTATGACAAGTTTACAATTCGCGCTATACTATGACTTTCAAATCATGTTCTTATTCGTTTTATTTAAATTATGCTGTCCTATAGCCAAGAGTCTAAATAGTTATTTTTTATTTATTTTTTGCGTTTTAATTCAAAAAAATTGTTTTCATTCTTATATAATTATCAAATTGGTTATTGGCCTATGATGCATGATGGCCTAGCTTTCAAGGCTTAGAGTGATTTGAATTGAAAAACTGTAAGGTTTCACTCTTTTTGTCATGTGTCTTGTGTGTGTACCCTTAACCATTCTACGTCACTGACGTCACTTACCAGTAGCCCTAAAAAAAATGATAGTAAAGCTTTCAATGCTAGATACATTTAATAGACTAAGCTTATGGTACTTTTTAAGTACTAAGCCCACTTTCTTTTGTAGCCTCATAAATACAGCAGCAGCAATGTGAGAAAGAATGCATACTTCACTATCTGCATGCACACTGTAGCTGCTAGGTTAAGATTGACTGTGACAGGAGATACGTGTCAGCAGCAGTGGCAGCCAAGACCAAAGTGAGAGCTCACGATTTAGTCTTAATTTGAATGCCTAAGTGCAATTAGCGAGAATTCCGATAAATTTTGCGAATAGTTTAAGGTAGAAAATCACCAAGTTGAATAAAGAGTTTGACCTGTTTTACGATAGCATTAAAGTTGGCAACCTGCAACTTTACGCGTTTTTCTTGAAATGTTGTCTGCACTCTGTGATGGCCACACCTTGTGTCGAGTCTACAAATATACTGATTGTGTACTTCTAAGGTTGCGGATTTTTCAGATTTGCAGACCTTAACTACGATAATTTCCTTCTACAAAGCTCAGTCATGATCCAACCTCCAGGGAGAGATGATCTTACATGATAAATGAGAATGTAGCCTTTTATTTAAGATTATAAGCACTCTACTTATTTATCTAAACATATAAAGCAATAAATTCTATGATTCTGATACAAAATTTGCAAAGCGTCTTGACAGAGGTAATCCAGATATAAATTAGCTATACAAATCATGCAGTGGAGCTAATATAGCATTATCTTAAAATGAGAAAACTAAGAGATTAAAAATTTGGAAATAAAGTCAACCCGAGAAAGCTTGGCAAAGAGTCAAAGACAGCGATTGAAGTATTAAAAAAAGAGCAACCACTCTAGCTATTGCAAGTGCTATGAAGCTATAAAAATAGTCAAATGTGAGAATGTAAAGTAAAAAAAAGCCACGTTCAGCTTTAAGTCAAATCAATAAGGTTGCGTTTCAAAAAATAATAACCTAAATTTAAAATTCAGAGAAGGTTACTGTTTTAACTTAACAGGAGGAACGTAATGCAGTTCGAAAAGTAGGTTGTCAAAAAAGTTCAAAAATACTACGTATCTTACTCTTTGCTGCTTAAACTGATGGTACTCTCATACTTATATCATTATTTGCTGTATTAAATGCTGACAGTGTACTAACTAATGGTAAAGCTGAAATATAAAAAAGTATAAGTTTAAGTAATGTTGCTCCGTAGCCACAATAAAGCGAAAGACATGAACAAATGGAGGGTATTTTACTTGGAAATCGCTTAAATCCTTAACCATAATAAACTGGATAAGGTATCTACTTAAATCTTTATGCTGAAAGAGATTTATTATAGATTCGTTAAACGAAAGTGCTGATCTAACTGAAGCCTGCATTAATTAGCTTTAATATGCTGAAAAATCTAACACTCCTATTTTTTCAAGAACATTCATGAAAAACGACTTATTTTCAAATATGCCACGATATTGCAAAACAAGAATTGTTGACCTTGACGATAAAAACGGATCCAGAACTCATTGGATAGTGTATCAAAAATGTGGTTATAATGTTACACAACTTACTTTGATAGATTTGGTGATCCGCAACGGCTTCCAAGTTTAATGCTGTACTTAGAATTTGAAAATGTTAAGCATAACTATTACATTCATCAGCATTTTGATTTTTATAATTAAGGTCATTTGAACTTACAATTCTTGACAAGAAGGTTCTCTCAAAGTATACAAGGTAGCATCAGAATCAAAGATTCTTGAGTTTTTTTTCAAACAGTTATGAAAAAAACATCGACACTTAAACTGTTTGGTACTTCTTTTGTATTAAAAGTGCAATTTCTTTTGCCTATCGATTTATCTATAAAGCATAATTTTTGTCTCTGTTCAGAAAAACTTGTGGCAATAAATAAAATTATTAACATTAATAAAAATAATAATTTATCTTATCTAAGTAACCAAATAACTACATTTTCAACAGGTAGCTACGAAATCCAAGGTATTAAGTTATTTTTCATTGATGTCCTACAATATAATGAGATAAGTTTTAATACTTATTTAAACAATAATTAACTTCTATGTATGGTTACGTATAATTATGCTAGTAATTTTAGATCAAACTATTATACATTCTGTCTTTTGGAATTCACTCAACAAGGGGTAAAAGTTGAAGTCACCCATATTTTAAACTTACCTAAAGCTATTCTTAAAGTAAGCACATTACAAATTACATGCAACATCGAAACTAAAACCTAAATGAGCAAAAGAAAGGCTACGACAATTCAAGCATTTTTTCCAGTAGCTTTTATAAAATGTACTATTGTTGAAGGATAAGCATACATGATTTTTCAGAAGCATGAAGTAAATAAAAGATCTAGGTGGAAACTAAGTTGCCATATTTATTTTGTTGGATTTTGTTATGTTCAATATTACAAGTATTTAGTCTTCTGTTCCATTTGAGAAGCGTATTGTCACAAATTAGTAGAGATATCGCTGACTGCAACTGGCCACTGTTTCGAGTGCCCCGTCACACAGTGGGGCAAATTGCCAAAAAGCTGGCTAAAAGCTGAAAAATTTGGTAATTGATAAAAAATTCAGTACTCAGGAGTTTTTTGGGTGGCTAATTACGAATTTTATATTAAACATACATAAATTTACCCTCTTTATCCCTTAAGAACCACTGCCTTGCATGAAATATCACAAAATTTATGAAGTTATCAAGTTGTATACCATTTTTAAGGTTTTTGGGATCGCTGATTACGAGTTTCATATCGAACATACAAAAAACCGTTCCGATTACACCTTAACCATATTTTTCTAGATGTATAGTAAAGAAATTAATAACGTGGCAGCGTTATTTCTATCAGAACGCAAACCCATTGATGCTGCAGTCGTTAACGCATTTATACTATTTGAACTACGAAGAGATTCTGTTTTCCATATTTTGCTACGATCATAACTTTCGCCAAATTACTTTGATTTTCTTCCCCTTTTTGCGTTTTCTTCTTCTTCTATGATTAATTTATGATAATAATAAATGCGTATTATATTAAAAGACTAAATTAAACTTACGGGGAAGCTGTTATTTGTAAAATCTTATTTGGTATACAACCAGTCTTGCTCTTTCACAAAAAATGATCACTATTACGTTTTGATGCATTTGATTTCTCACTGTATCTGTTGTAAAATCTTGAGTTAAGTTATCTCAATTAATTTTTCTTGTAAAATAATTGTTAGAAACATTGAATTTATCTATTGAATTTTTGTAAAATCTCGACTTTCTTATCGGCAGATAATTTTCCAGTTGTCTTCAGGTAAGCATAATAGAGTTTAGACCACTTGACTTTATTCATCGTTAAGTTGTATATAGACGCACAAGAAATTTACAATGGACAAGACATTATTACTTTACTTATGACAATAAAATTATAGTAGATTTTTTTCTTTGCACTACACAACTACATTTTATATTCGCTAGTTCTAATGGAATTGAACAGCGCGAAATTCAAAGTTACAAGGTTACACCTAGTAGCACGGTGTCAGTTTGGATACGAGGTTGTTGAAAATAAGTAATTATTTTATTAAATATTTAAAAGTATTATTCATATTCAAACAAATTAATGTTTTTAATTTATTAATCCATTTAAAGTAGAAATGTTTTTTGATATTTTTCTGTAAAACACCACTACCAAAAGATATAAACAGTTACAGTTGATTAAAAATGCCCGATTTAGGGACTTCAAAAATTTATAACTTTTTTAGAAGCTTTTTACAAAAAATCACAAGAGACTTTTTCTTTCGAATATATGCCAATTTCTTAGGAAAAAAAAATTAAAACCAAAATTTTAATTTTTCAACATGTTTTTATGATTGTTTCAACAATTGCGTCTTACAAAAATTGTACCACTCTAACAAAATCTTGAATAGTCAATTGGGATCTTGCGTAAGAATATACATAGTTAAAAAAGACTCTACAAAAACCTTTATGTATCTGGTGTAGACTGGTTGTACACCAGAAAAGACCTAGCCTTCGGACTATTGTGCTTACTTAAGAAATGATTTTTTATCTTATTTAAAGAAAGGCAAATATGGGCAAGATTTTTTAACGGATTTACTTTCTAGGTATGATAAGGTATGTGAAATCGCTAGAGAGCCCAAGGAAGCTCGAGAAAAACCTTTTCGATTATCTACGTTTTTTTTTAATATTTGCATAAATATACTATTTTTTTTAATTAAATGAAATACCTCAAGACTTATTTATTTTTACCAGTCAATAAGAAAATTGACTCTTCATATCATATTTAATGACTAAAAAAAAAAAATTTAATAGCTAAATCGAAACAAACAATTTTACAATCCATTGAAGAAACAAAAATCACAAAAAAAAACAAAAAATTCAGAAGAAACAGAATTCACTTACTTCGAAGCTGTTTATGTTTCAGACCAGATTTTCTTGGGTCATGATTTTTACTGATTTATACACTCTGAAGTATCAAGAAGATGTAAACATCATGAAAAATGGCAAATTTGAAACTTGAAAAATTAAATTTTTGGCAGCATTTTGGTGATTTCCCCCACTGTGCGTCACAGCCAATCATTCAAACCAGGCGCACATATTTTTTTAAAACGAGGTTCTTT
The DNA here is from genome assembly GCF_000648655.2 of Copidosoma floridanum. The sequence continues at coordinate 948,720 of NW_019379509.1, read as the reverse complement.
ATGTTATGAGGTTGGGGGGCTGGAATTTTAAGAATGACAGATTTTAATGAAACAGAAGTCACTTACTAGAAGTCTCTTTTTCAAAATTCATTTTATTTTCCCCCATACTCCATCACCCTCACCATCAGCCCCCATACACTGTTCTCACCCTGTCTCTTTTAACCATGCTGCAGTAATCTCCTACACACCTCCTCTGATCAATCCTCGTTTTGCCTCACCCCAACATTTATCTTCACACTACATCATCAAAACACACACACTGAGCATTTAGTGTTTCATGGAATTATTATTATTTTTCCAACAATTTTTATTTGACTTTAAATGTTTTTCTTCTACAATTCTAAAAAAAGATAAAGAAAAAAAAAACCACTTTCCAAGACATTTAAGCCCTCGACCTTCTGCAAACGGGCCAAGTATTTTACTCATTCTGCTACGAGCACTCCCAACATGAAAATTTCGGCTTCTTCTACTTATACTATTGTTCGTAACTGAATTTGGATTTAAATATTCATTTACTAATTGTTAATTTATTTAGATTGATAATATGTTACATTAATTATTTAATTATTTATTCGATTAACTTTTTTTTTTCAATTGATTAATTATTTTCCAACCTCAATACAACTCTTTTTGTAGCAGCAGCTTATCCATACACTAATGAATATTTTTTGAATTTTTAATAATGTGTAGATTTTCAAATTCATGAATGAATAGTTGATTTTACAATTTTTAGTTTTTTTTAAATTTTCCAACTTTTTTCCAACAGTCTAAAATTTTTTTTATCGTTTTATTATCGATGACTTATTAATATGAGATTTTATAAATACAGTAATTCATTTTTTATCACTTTTTATTCTATTATAAACTTTGTATTCGAGACGAAGGTGATTTTTTACGTTAAAAAAGTACATCATAGTTATCAGGGGAAAAGCTTAGGAAGGTTGGAGGAGCGCAAATATGTAGCAACGCTGTAAATTTCTTTTTTTTAAATAAATATACCTATACATGCGCTTTTACAAAAACTTGACTATTTCTTTCTTATTTCATTAAAAAACAAGTTTCGGATTAATTTTGAAATCTTATAGGTTTATATAATAGTAATCTGTCATGCAAAACATTGGGAGCTTTCAACAGATCATTTCCTTATAAATGCAATTTTACGTGATTTCTTCATAAGGTTTAAGAATAAGTTGAGGTTTTTTTCAAGTTGAACATACAAAAAACGGTTTAGTTAAACGATCTGTAATTTTTGTGGGTACTTTTCATGCTATAACGAATGCACGCTTTAATAATATCTATCAAAAACCTATGTGTGATGAACGTCCTGTAGCGACGTTCACTGCCATGTAATGATATAATACTACCCTATTGAAGATGAGAGTACGCAGTCTTGTACTGATTGTACTGACCAGCCTGTCAGCACGTCGTGCCATGGCTTTAATCTAAAATATTTTTATCTACATAAAATATTGTGAATAATTGTTTATGTATTTGGTATGACAATATTTATAAAAGCCACGCCCAATTGCCGAATATCACAGTTCAAATAATAACTGCACCACCTGCGATACATCGCATAAGGTTATTTAAAATATCGTTTTATACAAGGTATTTTTCTCAGTATTTTCATTAATATATTGTTTACCACAGAATGTTATAGAATAACAACTTTGTTTTTTAATGCCCTAGCACCTACTGTCCACTCGTTTAATTTACCTATTCCTTACGGTGATACTGGCGTTTAGAGTTTCGGCTGTTCTTCAATCCAAAAATTTCGAATTTTTGGTAATGCCATGGCTTTGTAGTCTTCTGTAAAGATATATACATAGTTGATGGTCTCAATGTTTATTTTAATTCTTAAAATGATTTTCTAAAAGTATTTTTTTCAATTTTTGTTTACTAGGCCCTTGCTAAGTTTAATAATTATATTTAAAACTGAAATTACCATCAAGGCAGTTTATTTTATTACTACTCATGACTTTAAAGCCATATCATTAATTGAATTTTGAAATATTAAGCTAAATGCAGCATTTTGTAGTTTCTTATTGTTTCTAATCTATCTAATGAAGAATAAGTTTCTAACTTTATTACAAGAACACACTCATACCCTTTACGGTTGGTCACAACCACGTTGCAGCTACTGTTTACGCTATACAATGAGAATAAATATTACAAGGTAACATTATAATGTTAACTAAATATATTTTTTGTTTTTATAGCAGCCACTCAGATAACAATTCAGACGCAGCACACCATGTAAGCGACAGTCAACGTCGTGGCTTGCTGTTACATTTTTAATTTATTATTCTTGGCGTCTTATGTACTTATGCACTCGCGATAGGGAACTCGGGTTGACTCTTAGACATTTAGGCTGGGTAATGACAGACGAATACTTTTACATTCTACAACACACAGCATTACCACTAGATATGTTTAACTACCAAGATATCTCCAGTGACGATGCTGTTGATACTCTTGGTGATGCTATTCGTGTCAAGGGCACTGAGATGCTTGAATGGCTGTGTAAGAAATTACTGGTATTCATAGCAGTGGGATTTCAGCCTTACGGTAACTTGATAGGCGAGAGCTTGCTGATGCCACGCCACGCTGCTCTGGTACCATCGGTGCAGCAAGCTCAAAAATCCGTCGTTGTCTTACAGCGGAGGTGCACCATAAGCTATGCAGCTCACTACACACTATTAGCCAGCGTAGCATGGCAGATTGGCTGCCCTTACTATGCTTCCACTTGGGACACTGACACACTGATAGCTGACGTTCACGGATTTATACTCTTAATATCACACACACATACATCTCCAGGATACAGGTCGCAAACATAGTGGGGAAGTCAGACCGAGCTCTATAGCTGATCCTAATGCTATGGCCTCTGGGCTTCACACCAGGATTTTAAACAATTAACCAAGCCACGTGCAGAAGAGAGAAGTTTACTTACGAGACTCTCACCATTTACTGTCGATGGCAAAGATTCCGCGATGTGTTTAAATAAATTCCAATTCACCACGTCACAAATCTTTCCTCACAAATCCTACGTCCACCTTATGCACTTGGAATTAATCCACAGGTATAAGGCCTGATGCTGGAAACTATAAAAAAAACTTGACGGAAGTATACTTTGAGACAAATGTGTGGAGCATATTTGTTTGTGTGGTGTTATAAATTGTTTTCCTCTTCTAGATCTTTGCAGGATATAACTAGTTTGCACTATGTAGCCTTGTTTTGTGTAGCTGTAAAATATGTCAGGTTGTTGTCGTATCGTTCTTATAAGTATCATTATCATTAATGTCACTCTCGGCTTGTGGTGTGCCTTTACATGTACAAAAGTAATAACATGTATTAAAAATGAAGAATTCAGAGGTTATTTTTGACTTGGAGATTTACAAGCCCCTTTCTTTAAAATACTTTTGACATATCAATAACGTACAGATGTCGTATGATTTTGTGTTGCATAGCAAAACAAACAAGAAATATTCTCTATGGATTATTAGAACAACATAATATTCACTGATAATAATGAAACTTTTTAAAACAAAATTAAACTTGCAGAGTCAAAGTAAACAGCTATTAAAAATTATTAACCAACTGAAATACAATTAATTTTAAAAGTTATATTATGACCACTCCTTTACTTTACCTTTAGTCCCAGTATCATAGTGTATACTATGGTTATTCCTTACCTGACCACCCAGCCTTTCCGTGCTCCAACTCAGCCAATACCTTGACCGGTAATAGCCAACGGCTAGTTGCATTGTATTAGTGAGACAGAAGAAAAGATGTTTTTCTATGAATGTCAAGAAAGAGAGAACAAAAAAATAAAAAAAAATATAACAATCTTTTTAGTGAAAAAGCCATTCATTCATAACGACTTATACAGTGCCCCTGTATCAGAATAAAAAAAGGTCACTTCAGGTTACGAAAAAAGCGCTAAATCAAAAAGTTCCAAAAAACAAATTTCAAAAAAAATACTAACTGCAATCGTTAAGCTAGTGGGCAAAAAATGTCAAAAAAGGTGAAATAAGAAAGAGAGAAAACACAAAAAAATTGTTAAGAAAAATCGTTGACAGTAAAAGAAATAAGACAAAATAAGAAATACAAATCATTGCGGGTGATAGGGGTGATGGTATGCTTGTTCTCCAAGATAACATTTCCAGAACCACACTGACACGACCTCTTCATCTTGCGCCAGTGACAGTTCGTGGATCGGTGTGCCGACCTATCATATCCCTAGCAGACTAAATTCAGGACTGGTTCTGATGTTATTGTATCCTCTTCTATTAGAATTGGAGGGATGTTTTGGGTGTTGCTAGTGGCTAGGTGTGAGACGTGGCTTGGCCACGTCACCTTTAATGTCATAGGGGCTGGAAAAGGAATCTAGGGACCTTGTTTTTTGGTCCTTTCTTCACCCGTGCTCTATTAATACGGCAACTCCTGGGATGACCCTCCTCCTTTCTCAATGGCTCCTGTTTTGGCTTTGACTGCTCCGCGATGGTATTGAGGGGAATGAGATGTCAGGTCAGGCTAGTCAAGCCCCAATTAGCTGGGCCAGTGAGACTAGATTGGTTGGTGGTTCCTTGTATTGCCACCTCTTCCACCTCAACCATTGCCTGTTCCTTACATCGTTAAGGTCCAGGAGTGGCGTTACTTACCTCTCTTGGCCGAAAGAAAGTGTTGTTCAGTCTTGATGTTCTTATCTAGCTTGGCATACAGGGTTCAAACCCTCTGGTCCTGTCGCTGGCTGAGCAGCTACGACCACCCCAACCTCATGTTCCTTAGTGATATTCTCTGTAGGGGTTAAGGTTATCGTTAGAGGTAGGGTGTACTATTATAGATCGAATACGTTTGCTTGAACTGATTCCATGGTGTCTATATCCCTAACCTTCAATAATACTTCTGACAAAACCTCAACGATCGCATGTTGGCCTATGAACTAAGGGGCTAATTTTGCTAAAAATTTTAGTCTGGCTAAAGATAAAACATGATTTTTTCGTAATGCTATATCACCTACTTGAGATTGTTTAAGTCAATGATATTTATTAAAATACTTTTCTTGACAAGCCCTAGCTTCGTTGACATGGTTTTTGGTCCGATCTCTCATAAGAGCTAGCCTCTGTATTCAATCCTTTCAGTTCATAGTGTCCCTTATATCCAATTTATTCCGGTTCCTAGGCTTGTTCACCAGTCTTATGGGCAATGGATTTCTACTAAAATTTAAAAACGCTGAGGTCATTTCAGTGGATGCGTTTTCCAATGTTTTTATCACAAAACCAAACGCTTGAATGTAGACATCCCAAAGTTCGTGGTCATTTTCCAGGAATAAAGTGATCGTTTGGTTGAGGGCTCTCATTACTCTTTTAGCCAAATTTTCTGGCCCGTGATACGGTAGTATCGTGGTATCTTCGACACCTTAGTTTGCACACATGTCTTTCATTTTTTTATTTACGATCTCAGGTCTATTATCTGTGAGTATATATTAAGGACTCCTCTACTGATTCAAAGTTAGTTCTTCAAATGCCTTCCACACATTCTTCCCATCCACTTTGCGAACAGCTCGCGATTACACATACTTTGTAAAGAGATCCTGAAAAACTGTAACATATCGATTTCCGGTCTTTAATGGTGGTTTTGGCCCAAGTATTTCGGTGGCTGCTATCATCCACGGCTGATTGATACTCCATTTTTCCATCAAACCTGCTGGAGCCTATTGCGAAACCTTATTTCTCTGGCATTTTTTCGATGCCATTACATACCCGGCGACGTTTTGATAACATCTTGGCCAATAGTGGTACATGATTAAAGGTGAATAGTATATTTGTCTTATTGACCCCCAAATGCACGGCCTGTAGCTCTGAATGTGCTTTCTGTAGTGCTTTTGCACTTACTACTTCTGAAAAGACAATTTTGCATGCACCTAAGTCTGACATTACGTGGACTACTGGGATATTCGGTTTGTGCTACCACAACTTGCCTTCAGAGAATTTCTTCTAATACTGTTACTTGGCCTTCATATGCCCGAAACAAAGTGTCCAGAACTTGATGCAGCTTTTCTTTTCGGTGAATGAATTTGACATTGTATGCCTGCAAGGCCGTATTCTAACGAGCTTACCTACCTACTGGATCCTTTAACTTGCTTAACCATAACAGACTACTACGATCAGTAATCACTGTGGAGCCTTCTCCTTGCAAATATCCTCTAAGGCATTCTTTTGACCACATTACTGCTAGGCACTCTTTTTGTGTTACCGTATAATTTTGTTCAGCTTTACTTAAGGTCATGCTTACATAGCAAATAGGATGTTCCTCCCCGTCGACTTCCTGAGTAACTACACCAGCAACATCATAGTCACTAGCGTCAGCTTGTAGCACGAACGGCCTTGAAAAGTCCAGCCTTGCAAGTACTGGGGTCTCAGTTAAAGCCTGCTTTGATTTTTTGAATGCCTGCTCCTGTTCACTGGTCCATTCTCATTTGATATTCTTAAACATAAGTTTTATTAGGGATTTTTATAAGGTATGCTAGCCCTTTAATAAAACGGGGGTACCAACCAACTATACCAATAAACCGCTTGTGACCTGGCACCACGAAAGCAGTCAGCTCTTTGCTGTCATATTCCAACAGTATTTTGTGACAGGCTTGGCTAAGGTCTATCTTTGAAAAAAATTTTGCCTTGCGAAGCTTGTCAATAATGTAATCTATCAGTGACATCAAGTATGCATTCTTCTTGGTGACCTTGTTTCACTTGCTGTAGTCAATGCAAAATCAAAATTTTCCGTTGGCTTTTGGGGCTATCAGTGGACAGCTACACCAAGCACTTTCTGACTCTTTGATAATATTTTCCTGTTTAAGTTTCTCTGTCTCATCGTATGCTATTTGCAATACTTTAGGTGCATACCTACGTGGTTACTGTTTGATTGGTGCCTGATCTTATACGTCTATTCGATGTTTTGCAACAGTTGTAATGCCAAGCTTTTTAGAATATAGTAGTATAAGTTTCTCCCAGAGTTGGGGCAACTCATTTGATTTCTAAGGGGACAGGGGATGTTATTCTTTACCCGCTGCTACAGTTAAATAACAAGTAAAATTTTTCGCTATTAGATAAAACCTTTTCTATGTCAAGTTATCTCAACTCCATAATCTGTGTTGTAGTCTATTTCAATTTTAAACTGGCGTAAGAAATCAAGACCTAAGATTGCTTTCTATCTTAGGCCATTTGCCTAATCTGAACATCCTTACTACCATCCTCAATGACCCCTAATATCCCATGCCCATTGGTTCAACATCCTAAAAAAAATAAAGTAATGTTTATTAGATCTAGTCAAATAAAACCACATTATCAAACTTAGAATCAAGCGTGCCTCACTTGCTACGCTTGCTCTAAAAAAAAGATACACTTGGACCCTATAAGTACTAGCAGTAATGTTGCCAGCAGTATAAAGTACTGTACTCAAACTCGCGCGTGCATCGCTGGCTATGCTCGCTCAGAAAAAAAATACTTAGACCCTGTAAGTGTCAACACTAGAGCTGCTGGCAGTATACAGTACCAAACTTGACATTGCGCTTACCTTGCTCACTACGCTTACTCAGAAAAAAAAAAATTGAACCCTATAAGTACAAACATTAAAGTTGCCAGCAGTATACAGACTTGAATTTAAAATCACGCATGCCTCGCTCGCTACTGTCGTTTGGAAGAAAAATAAGCTCGGACCCTATAAGAACCCATAGCAGAGCTGCTGGCATTATAAAATACTAAACTATTTAAATGTTTGTATAAGTACATATATATATATATATATATATATAGTACTTCTATTTTTATAACTGGCTGTCGTCTATCTGTACAACTTTTCAAGGACGACCAATTTGTCTAGTTTTGTCTTACTTATCGATTGGGTACAAGACAACAACTTCGCAGCAGTAATTGTATCAATTACAAACTGTACTTTTTAATAAGTATAATAGTTCCTTGGGTCTTTCCCCATCTTAAAAAAAGCTGTATCATAACTTAATCTTCGTGCAAAACATTATATACGATGGAATATCCGTGGTAAAGATAATTTAATATTCTTAACCCACGTATCGACACCACCTAGGGTACTAGAACGTCACTGACAAGGTTCCTTGTTACAACGGAGGGACCCAAAAATGTTGTTGTGTGTGTACTCGATAGACATTGGCGTTCTATGTATCTAACATTGTTTGGACGTGAAAATTAAGCCACTGTCCTCTACACGTTTTATGCACTGTTCACGGATACCTTAATTTTGTACAAGATGTATGGATTAATCATGCTTACTATTTCGTTTAAACACAGTCATTGAGGATCGTATCACCTTATGACTCCAATGAATCAACTAAAACAAGGTGAATAATTCTAGTGATCATCACTAACACAAGGTAGATAATTGTAAGAAAAAGATGGCACGGACTTATCGTCTTTAGGGAGACTTAGTGACATCTTCTAAAACTTTAAAATGCGAAATGACAAAATAAACTGAGTCAAGTATAGTGCCAAAACAAAGCTAAACAGATGAACTAGTTTGCCATTCACAAAACTAAATGGATCTGAAGTAAATCAAGATATACTACTTTAAGACATAAGGCCTACTAACACAACATTGCGTTCAATAATTAACAAACTATTTTCTTTTAAATCATACGATTCCGCACACATTTAATAAATAAGTATGTCATTTAAACACTTTTTTCCCCTTTCCCGCTCCACCCTTGCAACCGTGCAGCCAGATACTAAACCCAAGTCCTAGATCTTTCTCCCTTTCAATCTTCCCCTCTAAATGTGTTTAACATGGGACTCTGCTATGCCGTTTGCTTTGCCTGAATGCTTGACTGGTTTGACTGATCGTTACACTGAAAAAACCCTGGTGCGTGAAAACTACCAAAAGTTTGAAGCACACACTTCCTACATAAACGTAGTCACCTAAGAGTCCAACAAAAGGAGGGACCATAGCACACTATAGAGTCTGATCATGTTTACGTATGACCAGTCATATGATCACTAAATTTTATATAAAGCAAATACTACGTGAAGCTTGTAAGTATCATATTTACATGTGGATGAGTGCCTGATGCACTGCAAAGTTGCGGAGTCATGGGCTGTAAAAGAAAAATCCATTACAACGAGAATATCTTTGTGTGTGTGTGTGTGTGTGTGTCAGTACTCAATAAATAATACTCATATAAAGCAATGTATAATGTAAACAAACGAACAAACATATACATACATCGATAGTCCCAACAAAGATTGACATCATTCATTTATTTTAACATTTTCATGTACAACACACCTCACATTCAATGCAACTCAATTATTACTATATTTAACTTAGACCATTCGAAAAAATTACATTTACGAAACTATTATATACGTCAAGAATCTATTTTAAAATTATAATATGAGAACAAAACTTTAAAAGAGAGATCTTGGTCGACATTAGAACATAACCTAGAGTAAATTATATTATTGCCATATCTATATATTATCAACTTCAGTTTTTTCGTGAACATTTGTAGTATTTTTGTATTGGGTATTCATTTTTTTCATGTTTTAATCTTTGAATTATGTACAGTGATATTTAAATAATTATTACGTATGTAACAAACGTTTGTTTTAAATTTAGACAACATGTCATGTGCATCAAAATTAAGGACTATTTATATCGGAAAATTTTTTTTTCTTCTGTTGAAAATTGAAAACAATGCCAAGAAAATTAGTCCGTACTATCTTCTTTGTATGCTGGTTTCGTAAAAGTACGTATTATAATCAATACATTAATACTCACGTGCAAGGCGTTATTATGTATGTTGTTTACATGCCCTCACACGTATGTATTTTATACATCTGTTAGAGACTGTGACCAAGTGCCTACCACTTGTGCGGGCTTCTACGCTCGATAGTTTTTTCAGTGTAGTTCTTACTCTGGCCACTGATTCCATGCTTTTAATGGCACTTAGCACGTTACTAGTATTTACGATGGACTTTAATGTTACTACGTTTCTGATCATTCCCTGTTAGCAAGGCTGATAGGCTGTAAAGGAGAAAAGGGATTCTTCAGGTCGAAAAAAAAGTCAACCGTCCTTAGCTTGATTTTCAATAAACTTAACTTCTTTTTCTAGCATTAAAAGATCTGCGAAATTTTGAATGTGGTCCCGGTTTATTCGGCCTCGATAACTAGAGTGCAGATTTCAATACGCTCTATTAACCTGCTGATCTAGGGTAAAATGAGGGTTTACCTGATCCATGAGGGCTTGCATTTCTTAGAGGTAGGCTGCCACGTACTTGTTTGGCCCTTGCGCATGCCTATTAATCTCTTCTTAGAGCCACTTCTACAACTCTCTCATCCCAAATTGTTGTCGAAAGGCATCTGCCATTTCCCAGATTAACCGCTACAAAAATTTCTCCCTACGAAACTAGTGGTTTAGCTCAGCATCTAGCATTGCAGATGAGGAACGTACAACATCTTCTATCGTTCACCCGTACATTAGTGTACACTTATATAGCTATGCTGTAAATCCTTCCGAATCGCCCCTACTTGTGTTACGGAATTCTATCACCCATTTGCGAAATAAATCTACTACTTTCAATCCCCACCAAAAATCTGTATTGCCCCGTTGTCTGTTAAATTGGTTATGCAGATTGTTCACTTGGTATGGATTCGGCTGCCTATACATCTGGTGGTTTCATTCGTAATCTCAAGTGTATCATCTGAAGGTATAATATGCATGTTTGGGGGGGGGGCGTTGTCGCATTTTTTCCAGAGCGTAGTTATTATCTACATAATGCCTTGATTCATTATTATAATTGAGGTACACTGACGGTAATAAAAGATTTGGATTCTAACCGTATTCTCTTCTAGGAACGTCTTGCAATCGTGTTGAAACGTATTTGACTTAAACGACTGTTGTTGTGTTCTCCGTAATTGATGAATCATCAATTGAGCTTGAGGACCCAACTCGCTGTTTATTTGATTTTCCCGTTTTATTTCTTCCTGGTACACGTCCTTTCTTTATACCCCTGAACTGTCATTTTTCCCTAAATTATATACCTTAATCTTCTATTGCGGTATTAGTTTGCCTTATTATTTCCTCCGCCAACAACTGACTTAACAACGCCCGGTTACTTTGTTTCCTCTGTGCTTTTCTAGTCTGCATGTTTTCAGTGAGCAAATCCTGCGTGTCCCTGTTGCGTATTCTATTTAAATTGTTTGTCCCATGTGCTATTTGCTCATCTACTGGCTCATTGGATAATCTTAACAGTGACATCTGGTTATGTAAATTCCTTTTAACTAGTTGCCTGACCACGTCTTCGAAAGTATTTCTGTCACTATTGAAATTTTCTACCTGTTGCTGTTCGATAGTTGTATTGAATTAGAACATAGCACGCCATCTATCCCTGCCAGGTTCTTATGGTAAGGATAAGTGAGGGAATTTCTAGCCTACCTGTCAAGTACAATTGTTTGTCTAAATGAGACCATCTATTTATTGGGGCTGTTGTAATATCGTTTTATATAATATCTCACAAGTCTGTCTGGAACGTCTGTAGGTAGTCCAAGATACACGTAGTCAAGACTCTTTAAATATTTCCTCACGTGTTCTTTAAATAATGTTCCTTAATTGTTCGCTTAATTACTTGCCCACCTGTTAGTAAGTCAAACGATGCTACCTCATCCCCTATCTAAAAACTTGTATTGAAACTCAAGTCTAAATCACTATTATTAAATCTCATTGCTATATATCTAGTAAAGGATAGAGATCGAGTAGAAAAAAGGAAAGAAAAAAAAAACAGAGAACAAAGAAGAGCAAGCGAGAGAAAAGAAGGAAAGAAAATTTAATAAAATGTTGAAAAAAGAAGAATTTGCCAAGGATTGCGACCAACTAGTGTATTTTATTCATTATTAACAATAGTTATTTTATGTACATGGTATCCAGAAAGAAAATGGGTCGTTTTAGGTCTTGTGTGGTGTTAACTGCAGCGTTATGTAGTATCGTATAGTAATTGATATAGAGTACCCTTTTAAATTTATTACAAGCACTGACTAATACCCTTTACGCTGAGTCACGAACACGTTGCAGCTAAGGTTGACACAACGCAAGGCAAGTGAATATTATAAGACAACATTTATTTGTTCACTAAAAATATTTTTTGTTGTAATAGCAGCCACTAAAATTACAATTCAGATGTGTCACACCACCAAGGCCACGATCCCAGAGTCGTATCTTGCTGTTTTATTTTTAATCTACTATTCTTGGCGTTTTATAAGCTTATTCACTGATGATAAGAAGCTTGGATTGACTCATCGGAATTAAGACTCAGCAGAAAGAGATGACTACTTTAACATACTATAACACACAGCGTTAACACTATATATTTTCAACTACCAGGATATCTCCAGTGACGATCCTGTTGACACTATCGGCAATGTTATTTGTGTCAAGGTCACCAGGGAGCTTGAGTGGCCATGTGAGGACTTGCTGGTGTTTGTGGCGTAGGGATTTTGGCCTTACGATTACTCAGCAAGTAAGAGTCTGCTGATGCCATGACACGCTGATCTATTGCCAACCTCACAGTGAGCTAAAGCATTTGTCCTTGTCTCTTCACGCAGACAAATCGTATGCTATGTGGCCCACTACACGCTATTAGCCAGCACGACACAAGAGCTTGGCCACCATTACTATGCTTTCTTTTCGAACACTGACACACTAATAGCTGCCGTTCATTGATTTACGCCTATGACATCACACATACACATCTCCAGGATACAGGTAGAAGCATAAAAGAAAAATTCACCTACGAGGCTCTCACCATTTACTGTCTATGACAAAGGTTCTGTGATTAGAGTAATAAAAACGTTTTTAAATGTGTTTTTAATAAGCCACGTTACAGTAAATGAACAATATTAGAAAATTATCAAAACGTCAGCATAACGTTGACTGTGTCTTCGTAATAACTCTTCTACACTTGTCCGATATAATTGTCTATACAAGGTGCTTTTTGTCAACAGAACCACACACACACACACACGCGCGCGCACATGCACATACAGAGAGAGAGAGAGAGAGAGAGAGAGAGAGAAAGAAATACAGACACACGCACACGACTACACATACTTGTACATGCACACAAGCTCAAACTCACATCTTCCTTTACTATTTAGTTATTGGTAATACTTATTCTACAATAGGCTCGCTACTGCAGCGTGAGCAAAACTTATCAACAAAAAACCACAAACATTCTTATTTAAGTAAAGTTTTAGACTATGTAAAAGTTTTGAACTTTAAGTATTTCTGACGTAACTCTTGATTAAATGAGGTACTGACTTTTTTTTTGTAAGTGACTTAAAGTTATTTTGTGATTCTCTGGGGTAAAACGTAGTGACCGTTAGTTTAATCAACCTTGTATTAAATAACAGTGACCTGAAAAAAATATAAATGACATACAACTCTATTAGTATTCAAATTTGCCAAAATTTATCCCACGAGTGCAAATAAAAAGTTCAAATTGCTATATTTTGTAGTTTTTTATCTTAAATCTAAGACTAGGGTCTTAAAACCTAACAATTATAACTTCGAAACTATTTTTAATGGTAAATAGTTACAAATACATCTCGTGCACACACATTTAAAAAAATATTTTGAACATTCACTACGTGATCAGATAACGATAAATTTTTGGTTTAACAGTCCGTAATCTGTCTTTTTAGAAGTTTATCCGAAGTTATTAAGCGTGAAAATGACTACGTATTCATAAAATTCGCTTAAATAAAAATTTTTGTAAATTTTTGAACGAACTTATTTAACTGTGTAAAGCCACTTCCTCCCCCTACTCGTGAGTAACTAATGCAACCTTCTATTTTTATCTAAAAACACAAAAAATAATATAAGAAACAGTCTGTTATTGAGCCACATTTTATTATTGACGAGAATTTGTAACTAACCCCTTACTACTCCTTTAAATCTTTCATGCGACCCAATGCACATTTTTCCTAACGTAGAAACTCCACACATGTTTTGACTACAAAATATCAATATACTATTTAAGTCATGAATAAAATTCATAATAGAAATTATACTGATAATATTAAAAATAATGATCATAGTGACAATAATGACAGTGACAACAACAACGATGACGATAACGACAACAGTGACAACGCCCATGATGACATAATGATAATAATAATGATAATAATGATAATTATGATGATGATTATGATGATAATGTAATGATGATAATGACAATAATAATGATGATGAATAATAATAATGATCATTATACAAATGATCACAATAATAATGTTAATAGTAAAAATGATAATAAAGATGATAATAATAATGATACTAATGATGATTATAGTTATGATAATAATGATGACAATGATAATTATAATAGAAATAATAATAATAATGTCAAAAAAAAGTGATGTCTTTCATAATAAATGACGACAACAATGACGACAACGACAGTGATGACGACGACAATGGCAACAACAATGAAATTGATTATTATGATAATAATACTAATAATGAAGATGATGATGTCAAAGATAATGATGATAATAATAATGATAATCATGATAATAGTGACGACAACGATAACGGAGATAATGATGATGATGATGTAGATGATAATAATGATAATAATAATAACGATGATAATAATAATGATGATAATGATAATGATGATGATAATGATGATGATAATCATCATTATTATCATCATTATCATCATCATTATTATCATTATCATCATCATCATCATCATCATCATCATCATCATTACTGACACGGTGAGAATGACGATAATGATGATAATAATAATGATGATGATAATAATAATGATAATAATGATGATAATAATAATAATGATGGTGATGATAATGATATTAATGATGATAATAATAATGATAATCATGATAATAGTGACGACAACGATAACGGAGATAATGATGATGATGATGTAGATGATAATAATGATAATGAGCAAAATTTTTATAATAATTATGATGATAATGATACAATAAATTATTATTATAATAATTATAAGGATAATTATCATGAAAACAACATCGTTGTCGTCTTCAACATCAACATTGTAGCCATCGGAAGCGATGTCATCGTCATTATTATTAACTTTATGATAGTTATTATTATTATTATCATCATTTTAATTATAATTATTGTAGTTATTATTATCGTTGACATCATGAATGTCAATTTCATTATTATTGCCATCATCATAATTATTGATTTCATTATCACTGTCTTAAATATTATTATTTTTGTCATCATTACTGTTAATATTATTATTATTATCAACATTATCGTCATAGTTATCACTTGAATTATCATTATAATTTTTATTTTTATCATCATCGTTATTACAATNAATTATAATAATGAATCAAGGCATTATGTAGATAATAACTACGCTCTGGAAAAAATGCGACAACGCCCCCCCCCCAAACATGCATATTATACCTTCAGATGATACACTTGAGATTACGAATGAAACCACCAGATGTATAGGCAGCCGAATCCATACCAAGTGAACAATCTGCATAACCAATTTAACAGACAACGGGGCAATACAGATTTTTGGTGGGGATTGAAAGTAGTAGATTTATTTCGCAAATGGGTGATAGAATTCCGTAACACAAGTAGGGGCGATTCGGAAGGATTTACAGCATAGCTATATAAGTGTACACTAATGTACGGGTGAACGATAGAAGATGTTGTACGTTCCTCATCTGCAATGCTAGATGCTGAGCTAAACCACTAGTTTCGTAGGGAGAAATTTTTGTAGCGGTTAATCTGGGAAATGGCAGATGCCTTTCGACAACAATTTGGGATGAGAGAGTTGTAGAAGTGGCTCTAAGAAGAGATTAATAGGCATGCGCAAGGGCCAAACAAGTACGTGGCAGCCTACCTCTAAGAAATGCAAGCCCTCATGGATCAGGTAAACCCTCATTTTACCCTAGATCAGCAGGTTAATAGAGCGTATTGAAATCTGCACTCTAGTTATCGAGGCCGAATAAACCGGGACCACATTCAAAATTTCGCAGATCTTTTAATGCTAGAAAAAGAAGTTAAGTTTATTGAAAATCAAGCTAAGGACGGTTGACTTTTTTTTCGACCTGAAGAATCCCTTTTCTCCTTTACAGCCTATCAGCCTTGCTAACAGGGAATGATCAGAAACGTAGTAACATTAAAGTCCATCGTAAATACTAGTAACGTGCTAAGTGCCATTAAAAGCATGGAATCAGTGGCCAGAGTAAGAACTACACTGAAAAAACTATCGAGCGTAGAAGCCCGCACAAGTGGTAGGCACTTGGTCACAGTCTCTAACAGATGTATAAAATACATACGTGTGAGGGCATGTAAACAACATACATAATAACGCCTTGCACGTGAGTATTAATGTATTGATTATAATACGTACTTTTACGAAACCAGCATACAAAGAAGATAGTACGGACTAATTTTCTTGGCATTGTTTTCAATTTTCAACAGAAGAAAAAAAAATTTTCCGATATAAATAGTCCTTAATTTTGATGCACATGACATGTTGTCTAAATTTAAAACAAACGTTTGTTACATACGTAATAATTATTTAAATATCACTGTACATAATTCAAAGATTAAAACATGAAAAAAATGAATACCCAATACAAAAATACTACAAATGTTCACGAAAAAACTGAAGTTGATAATATATAGATATGGCAATAATATAATTTATTCTAGGTTATGTTCTAATGTCGACCAAGATCTCTCTTTTAAAGTTTTGTTCTCATATTATAATTTTAAAATAGATTCTTGACGTATATAATAGTTTCGTAAATGTAATTTTTTCGAATGGTCTAAGTTAAATATAGTAATAATTAAGTTGCATTGAATGTGAGGTCTGTTGTACATGAAAATGTTAAAATAAATGAATGATGTCAATCTTTGTTGGGACTATCGATGTATGTTTATGTGCGTTTGTTTGTATACGTATTTGTGTATATGTATTAAATGATGGAGATGATTATGCTTATACTCATGATGGTCATAATGATGATAATAAAGGTAATAATGATAATGAAAGAAACGATGTTAACAACGACAGTAGAATATTAACTACGACTACTACAATGACGACAACAACAATGACAATGACAAAACCGACATTATAATAATGATCACGATAACAATGATAATAATGATAATGAATACGATAATGATGGGGATGTTCATGACGATGATAATGATAATAATACTTATTTTTTTATGATAATGACTATTATAATAAAAATAAAAATAAAAATAATATAAGTAGTTACAATTATAGAAATTATAATCATCATAATTATAATAACGAAAATAATATCAACGATGAAAATGATGACAAAGATGACACTACTTATAATAATGATAATGATTATAATGATAATGCAAATGATGATAACAATAATAATAATAATTATGATGATAATAATGACGATGATTATGAAAACAAGGATGACAACAATAATAATGACTGCGTTGACGACGATAATGATGACATCTATGGCAACAACGACATGATAATGATGATTATTCTCACGATAGTAATAACAAAGTTAATGATGATAATAATTAAAATGACAATAATGATAAGGATGATAATAATAATAAATAGAATATTCATGATAAAGATGATAATAATGACGATGATTATGACGAAAATGCTAATGGTTATAAAAATAATAATAATGCTAAAAATTTTGAGCATAACAATACTACTAATGATGTTAATAACAATGCAGATAATAAAAATGATTATAGTGATAATAATGATGTTATCATTAAAATAAATAACCACAAGAACTAAGACGCTAGAAACATTGACGACAACACTGACAACGACAATGATGACATGATGGTAATAATGAAAATGATGTTGAAAATGATGACAATATCGATAATGATAATCAGGATGATGATAATGATGATAATACTAATGATTTTAATAATGATAATTAAGATAATAATGATAATGATCATAACGATGATGACAAAGTCAACGACAATATTAACTACGACGACAACGTCATGACAATGGTGATGATAATAGTGATATTAATAATAACAAATATGAATATTAAGGTAATGATTATAAGGATAAAAATGATATAAATAATAATATTAATCATAATGATAACGAACTTAATAATAATAAAGATATGAATATCTATAAAAATAGCTGTTATAATAGTGATGATAATGATAATCAAAATAATGACGATAATGATCACAAAGATAATAATAATGATAATGATTATAAGAATAATAATATTCATGAAGATGCTAATGATGATAATGTTAATAATAATTATGATAAAAGTAACCATAACAATGATAGAAATGATAATTATAACGACGACAACGATGACGATGACTCTGACGTCAATGTCGACGACGACAACATTAACATCGANATTATTATTATTATAATTAATACTATCATCATAATTATCTTTATTATTATTATCATCACTATCACCAATTTGTCGTTGTCATCATTGTCATTGTGGTCATATTCGTCGTCATCGTCGTCGCAGTCGTTGCCATCGTTGTCATCGTCATTATAGTTAATATCATCTGTATCATCATCACTATTACCATGATCATTATCATCATCATCATCGTTATCGTCAACATGTCATTGTAATTAATGTCACTGTTGTTGTCGTCATCATCAACGTCATAGTCATTGTCGACGTTGTTGTTTCTATGATAATTATCCTTATAATTATTATTATTATTATTATGTTTTGTATTAATATTATCATTATTATTATAAAAATTATCCTTATTATAATTATTATCATCAACAACATCATCATAATTATCTCTATTATCGTTATCGTCACTATCATCATAATTATTATTATTATTATTACTCTCTTAGACATCATCATCCTCATCATTATTATTATCATCATAATAATCAATATCATTGTTGTTGCCATTATCGTCGTCGTCACTGTCGTTGTCGTCATTGTCGTCGTCGTTTATTATTATAGCCATCATTTGTTTTGACATTATTATTATAATTTCTATTATTATAACTATAATTAATATCGTTTTAATTATTTATTTTATTATTTACATCATCTTTATTATTATGATCATTATCATCATAACTTTCATCATCATCATTACCATCTTGTCGTTGACGTCATTGCCATTGTTGTTGTCGTTGTCGTCGTCGTCGCAGTCATTTTCGTCGTTGTCGTCAGCATTATCGTTATCATGATGATCATTATTGTGACAATAATCATCATCATCATCAGCATTATGTATATCTTTATCATCATCTTTGTCTATATTAAAATTTTTTGCATCATCATCATTATCATCGCTGTTGCTATTGTTGTCATCGGCATTGTCGTCGTCGTCATTATAATAAACACTGTTTTTTTTTAAATATTATTATTGTAATCCATCTAATTATTATTATTATCCTAATTATTGTTAACATTATCACTATCATCATAAATACCATCATTATATATATTGTCATCATTTTTATTTTCATTATCATCATCATCATTATCTACGATTCCATGTTGTCGTCATTGTCGTTGTGGTCGTCATCGTCGTCGTCGTCACAGTTATTGCTATCGTTTTCGTCGTTATTATAGTTATTTTCATTATTATAATCATCATTATTATTATAATTATCATCATCATCATTATTATCAACATGTCGTCCTTATCAATCCCACTGTTGTCAACATCGTTAGTGACGTCATAGTTATTGTTGTCATTGTTGTCGTCTCGATAATTATCCTCATTATTTATATTCTTATATTTATCTTTATAATTATCATTATCTTCATCATCATAATCAATATTATCATTATTATCATCATCATTATTATTGTCATTATCATCATTACATTNTATGATAATATTATTAATAAAATGATTATCATAATATCGATAAAAAAAAAGTATAATAATAATAATGACGTTGTTGCCGACAACAATAACGATAGTGTTTACAATGACGTCGATGACGACAACGACACGTTAATAATGACGATGACGACATAACAATAATAAGAATAATGACAAGACGATGATCATAATGATGATAATGATGATGATGATAATAAAAACAATTATTATAATGATGAAAACAACGACAACAATGACAACGACGTCAATGACAACGACTTTACAATAATTATCATAATAATGATGACGTAAATAATAATAATAGTGATAATGATAATAATGTTGATAAAAATAATGAGAATAATGATCATAATAATGATGATGATGATGATGATAGTGATAATAGTAATGATTCTAATGATGATAATAATAATCATTATAATAATAAAAGTCATAATAATCATAAGGAAAATAATAATAATAATAATAACGTTGTTGACAACAACAACGACGATAGTGTTTACGATGATGGCGATGACGACAACGACACGTTAATAATGACGATGACGACATAATAATAATAAGCATGATGACAAGACGATAATCATAATGATGATAATGATGACGATAATAATAAAAACAACTATAATAATGACGGAAACAACAACGACAATGACAGTGACGTCAATGACAACGACTTAACAATAATAATCATGATAATACTGACGTAAATGATGATAATAGTGATGATGATAATGATGTTGATGATTATGATGAGAATAATGATGATAATAATGATGATGATGAAAATGATGATAATAATAATAATAATGGTGAAAATGATAGTGATGAACATTATGCTTTAAGAAATAAAGATGATAATAATGACGATGAAGATGATGATGATAATAATATTGTATATGATTATGATAAAAATGACGAAGATAATGATGATGATGATAATAATGATGATGATTATGATGATGATAATAAAAATGATGTTGATGATGATGATGATGATGATAGTCCTGATGATAATAATGATAATAATGATGATAATGATAATGATGATGATAATGATGATGATGATAGTGGTAATGATAATAATGATAATGATAATGATGATGATAAAAATGTTGATGATAATGGTGTCAATGATAATAATGATGATAATGATAATGATGAAATGATGATGATGATGACGATAATGATGATGATATTAATGATGATAATAATAATAGTAATAATAATGATAATAATTAAAATGCTGATGTTAATAATAGTCTTGACGACAACGAAGACGACAACGACAACGACGATAACGACAACGACGATAATGAGGATGATGACGATCATGACGAGAATGACAATAATAACGATAATGGAGATAATGATGATGATGACGACGATGATAATGATGATGAAGATGATACTGATAATGTTGATGATGATGATGATATTCATAATGATGATAATGATGATGACGACGTCGACGACGACAACGACGACGACTATGACGATGACGACGATCATGACGATCATGATGATGATGATGATAATGATAATAATGATAATGATGATTATGATGATAATGATAATAATGATGATGATGATGATAATGATGATGATAAAAATGATTATTATTATGATAATGTTAATAATAATAATGAC
>NW_019379509.1:889499-901306 GCF_000648655.2 Copidosoma floridanum | reverse complement strand
ATTCAATAAAGTAATAATCAATAAACAATTGCTGTATATGGTGCAGGAATTAATTGATTATTCAACAGATAAATTTTGAAACTTAATAATTATTTTAAATATTGTATATAATCGGCAATCTGAGCAATTTCGCTCTTTTACACAGGGCAACGAACCCGCCCTCCGACATATAAACACTAACATTGTTTGTGTGTTGGTTCCTAATCTTAGAGTTTCCTCGGTACAAATAATATTCTTAGCCGATTGTTACTACCACTGATTAACCGGGGTTATCCTCAATGAAAGGGAAGCCGCAATTGTTTGGAAAGAAATTTTTCAGTAATTCAAAAATTTGTAACTTCAAAGATCGTCACATTTAAAGAGACATATGTTAATTCATAAAAATTGGTGGGAAGAAAGTTAAAACAGGTGAGAAGAGCGCAAACATATTCAGCAACGCTGGAAATTATTTTTGTTACATGGATGTACTTGTATACACGTTTTTACGCATACTCTTTTTTTTTGTGTTAAAAAAAAGCTTGTAGATGTATTAAAAATGGAATACGTAAATCTAAAAGTAATATTTTACTAAAAAAATAGATTAATAAATTAATAACTTATTCAATAAGCTAATTTTCTTTTGATACATTTTTTTTTCGTTAGAAATTAGTATATTTTAGCAGAGCAGCTTTCCAGTATTTTAATGAATATTTATGAACTTATTATTAATATGTGACAAAAAATGAATAAATAATTGTTTATATATTTGTCTGAAATTTGATATGGTTTAAAAAAAAAAAATTCTTCTTTTACTGTATTACAATGATGATTATTGTTTATTGAATTTATTCTTTTAGCATTTGTTCTTCGTGATTGAGGTGATTTTTTCATTTAAGGACGCTTATCACATTGTTAGTGAGGAAAAAGTTTAGGAGAAGTACTGATATATGCAACAACGCTGGCATTTATTTTTGTCATATGGATAAGCTTACAGACACGCTTTGACGCATGCTTTTTTTGTGTCCAAAAAAAACTTGTGGACATATTTAAGAATTTGATAGGTACATTTAAAAGTGATATTTCACCCAAAAAACAATTTAGCGTTTTCGACAGATCATATAAATGTAATTTGATGTGATTTTGCATAAGGTTACATGCTAAATTGCGATTTTTTAAAATTGAATACATGAAAAAAATAGTGAAATAATCTGTAGCGTTTTTGGGTACTTCTTATGCCATTTCGATAATATATTTAATGTTTAAATAATATCTGTCAAAAAATCTATGTGTGATCAACGTCCTGAAGGGACATTCTCGGACATGTAATACTACTGATATACTACTGTAATAACGTTGATAAAAGTGGTACGAGTGGATGGTTGGTCTTAACCTTTTGGATTCAAACATATTTTGGGTATTGAATATAGAATAGGAATACGTGAATAAGCATACGTGACAGATGTGAGCGTAATGTTATAGATGTAATCAGCCTAGGCTGTACGAAGTTGTTTTAAAATTATCGGAAGATTCGATGAAAGCACACAGTATTGTACTGCTCAGCCTACATTTTATTCAAATTGTATGAAGCCATAATATATCTTTTATAATCATATGTTAAATACTAAATTATTTAATAGTACCACACCCAATTAATGTAGATATACTCATTCTAATGATTATTTCACCACCTTTGTACACAATATAGTTTTATAGTGGGTATATAAATGTATTAATAATTACGTTGTCTTTCATAGAAATGTAACTTTATACTTGGGTTTCTGAGCAGCCACTGCCCACTAGTGTTTCTAATAACCTTCCTATTTCTCAAGTATGCGAGTCTTTTGTGCAGGCCTCTTACACAATTCCCGTCATACGACTCAGTCATCATCAATGCTACTGGCTTCGGGAACCTAGCGAGGAAGTGCTTGTAAATAAATTCTGCCCAAAAAAGTAGTACATAAAAAATTTTTATTGAAAATGTTGTCAGATTTTGTCTTTGACTCCTAATTAAGTATTAAGAAAGTTTTTTTGCGGCTAGAATCTCAAAATCTTAATTTTCATAGCTCCGAAAAATTTTGCAACCATGAGACGTATTTATATCGTTTCCAAACTGTTTGCTAAGTTAGAAAAAATATGTGCAAATGCCAAAAACGCAATATTATTACAAGCAAATAAATATTTTTTTTTTAACTTTCATGTTTATAATAGTGATCTCTTATAGAATTCATTACAGTTTGAATGTCATTATATGTACAGATTAGCAATAGCTAAACAAATTTTTGACTCAGCAAGCAGTACTAGCGATGATTATAGCTGTAATCAATTTTAGATTGAATACTTTTTGATTTACAATAATTAACGAATTTTTGGGTAAGCATGCGCCAGCGTTGAGTAGCTCCACTAATTTTTAGATTTACAATAATAAAATGATTTTTCGGGTGAGCAAGTGCTGGCGATAAGCAGCTCCACTTTTTTTTAGATCAAAAATAGTAAAATTATTTGTTCGACGAGCAAGCGACGACGATGTGTAGCTCTGTTACTTTTCAGTTTTACAATAATTACATGATTTTTTGGTTGAGCAAGTGCCAACAATGAGTAGCTCTACTATTATTTAGATTAACAATAATTGAACGATTTTTTCGGCGAGCAAGTACTAGCAATGAGTAGCCCAACTGTTTTTTAGTCTTACAACGATTAAATGAATTTTGGGGTGAGCAAGCGCCAGTGATAAGTAGCTCTGCTAATTTTTAGATTTACAATAATTAAATAATTTTTTGGGTGAGCAAGCGCTCGTGTTGAGATGCTCTACTAATTTTTTAGATTCACAATAATTAAATAATTATTTTAGCCGAGCAAGTGCCTGTGATGAGTAACTGAACTGCTTTTTGGCACTGCATTGCATCATGCTTTTTAGTTTTTTTTTCTTTTTTACTGTTTATGCTAAAGTAAATCACATTTCGATTATAACAAAATTAGGGTAATAGAAAAAGGTTTAAGTGACTGAAAAATCACTACAATTTAGATGTATTAATTTTATAAGCTGTACCTCCATACCCTTAACTTTGATGCATTAGGCTAGGTAAAGAATTCCATAATCTCATTTTATGACAGTTGTCACTTTTGGGATCGTTTTGTTTATTGTAGGGGTAACTTAATGCTGTGCTGATAAAAACTTTTGAAGTGGGTCAAGTGCATAAAAAAATGTATACTTATTTCTAAAAATGCAAAGAACTGTACAATCATAAGCTTTTTACTTTAACAAATGATAAAATACAGCTCACACAACTTATTAAGCTTATTATTTAGTAGGGATGAGCTTTATAGTTCTGTGAATGATCTTATTAACAATGAAACAACAACTATCGGGAAATAAATAGTTTGCAGTAGATATATACAATGACTAAGTTTCAAAAACCATAAGTGTTTTATTTCTAAGTGATTTTTCAAAACAACTTGATATATTAGTTGGTGTGAATAAAATGTTGAGAGCTCAGAAAAATTTTTTTTAAATTGTGTGAGTTTAAAAAAATGTAGACAATCTTTTACTTAAACGAAATAATTAAGTCTTCCATATTTATTATAATAGACACAAAAAGTGGATTCCCAATCCTGTTTTATTTGCATTAATTATAGTAGTACTTTTTTTCATATATTATTTTTTATTTATCATACATGAAATGAATTTTTTATTGTATAAAATAGTAGTTGCGTCTGTTTATTTCTTTAGAGCATAAGCTATTGTTTACCTGCACTTTCTACTTGTAACTTATTGTAGCATTCTAAAAGTTAACGGCAGTTATGCAAAAATGTGATTTAAGATTGTTACTTCAAATTGTGATGGTTAATTTCTTACTACATGTCAATGGAATACGACGTAAGTTATATCAGCATGCAATATTTTTCAATTTCTCTAATTTAATATGTGATATAATCATCTATTTTAATAATGAATTTACCAAACAACGCAAGATAAATGCTTGTAAAAATATAATAATGATTCTTTTAAACACCAGATTTTCATTATAAAATTACCTATTTGACATCATTCCTACGTTAAAGATCGTAAATATACTTCTGCATGTTTGTTAAGGTATGAATGTCATTGCCATTAAAATAAATATTCTTGCTGTTACACTTTCCTATGAGTATTTCATTCCAAAAAGATGGCAAAGTAGATTCTGAATTTAAATTTCGTGCCATCAGTCTACATTGATAACTTTAACAGTTTATTTTACTGTTGATTAAATAACGGATGTTAAATTAGCGAAACCCAGATCATACATTTGAATCAAAAAAAAAAAATTTGTGTAGCAAAAAAAAAATAGTTAGTCCAAAAATTGTCATTCACAAGTTCACTCTAAACTTTTCATAATAATAAATAATGATTTCATCTAGAGCATATAGTCTTAGATTTTGCTGATTATAAATCTGTTCTTTGATAAATAATAAAAAACGTAAAAGTTACTTACAGAGCAAGCTTGAGTAAGTCACTATGGTAAAGATTACCTTTAAGATTCCCTTAAGTATTATTTGTATTGGAATTCCAATTTCTAATGTTTTTTTTATTTATTTTTTTTTCTTATTATTTTCTAAATCAATTATTTGTGAATCAAAAGTAAGGGATTGCGTTAAAATTTATAAATTCATGAAGAAACTCTTATACCACTTAAATAACTAAAAAAATAAGCATTTAAATTTGGTTCACGGGCTAATATTGATATTCTCATGCTGCTTTTAAGTTATTCATAACATAAAGCAAAGAAGTTACACTTTAGATATTTTTTTAGTTAACTTTGTCTACCACCTATATGGCGGTAAGAATATTCCTCTTAAGGCGTAAGGATGTCGTGATCCGATTTAACTTTATTAATCTGAATACTGCCAAAGTCGTAGTAAACGTTTACCATTAACGCAGACATCTACTGAAATCAATTTTTTCTCCAGAAAATGATAATAAAGAACAAAAGAGCAGTTCGGAAGGAAAGCTCATTTTTATACTCTTGAGTATAAAAATAACCTTTCATAATTTATCTAACACTACTCTAAAGTAGTAGAGCCACACACATCTAGCGCTTGCTAGCTCATTAAATAATAAATTTATTATGCATGACAAACAAAGCGGTTAAATTACTTATCCCTGACGCGTGCCCGCACATAAAATTATTTAATTATTATAAATCTGAAAATTAGTAGAGCCACACATCACTGGCGCTTGGTCACTTAAGAAATCATTTAATTGATATACATCTAAAAAGCAGTAGAGCTACTAATCGCTGGCACTGGCTTGCCCACAAAGTCATTTTATCATCGTAAATCTAAAAAAAATAGCTCCTTATTACTGGCACCAAAAAATCGATTAGATATTGTGAAAAAAACGTAAGAAAAAAAAAGGTCTGCTGGATTATTTTCCTTTCAAATTCGTTTATTTAATTAATACTTGCAGCTCTTTCATCCTCAATTCGTATTTTACAACATCTATCATGTGATTTAATTACTTATGGTGTAATTAGACGGACAAACGGAAAGTACGCCAACTAAATTTGACCTGGTTAACTGAATTTGAAAACCAATTTTTTGAAAGACCTTTCCACTAGCAGAACAGCTAGCTTTAGCTTTATTTAAAACAGTTGTATATCCTATTATAAGTTCCTTTCGTGTGGCACCATAAGTTGTAGTAGTATCTACTACACTTAATGAATAATTCCTTATATATTTTTTACCGCCCCTTTTTACAACCAACAGTGACTTTTATCCGATGAGCTGGCCAGGTACTGGCTTTCCTTGAAAAAGGACGCCCCTGACAGTCAAGACATTAACAGAAACATCGACTATTAAGTATAAAAATCAGATTAGTGGTTTTTCGAACTCGTAAGTACTCATCCCATCGAAAAAATCACGACCTCTCGAGTATCTCTGGCTAGGGGGCTAGGATGCTAACCACTAAGCCATCGAAGCTCTCGGATTCTTATAACATATTAATATAAATATTTTATTTGACTTACTGTAACTACAAAAAATGTTTAAATTTTTACATGTTCATGAAATGAGAATGAAATTTGTCAGCACTAGCCCTTGTTGTTTGATAGTTTGTTTATAAACTTGTTTGACGGTTTTAGTATTCAAAATTTATTAACAATAAAAATGTTTTATTCACGTTTTTTATTTAATTTATCTTTTTCCTTGATGTTTACTATTATATTATTGTGATCAAAATTAATTGATAAAAATACTCTCTTTTAAGTTCTGCAAGGTTTCTGTGAATATTAACTAACATTGTTAAATTTTTTATCGTGTGATTTATCAATTTATCATAGCAAATTCTTAACTGAAAAAGATTTTTTTCACAGTATAAATGCTGTGATGATGTACTTGTATTTAAAGTTATGTTTGGTGTAAAAACTTTGTTTCCTAGTTTTCGCTTAGTTATTGTTTCTGTTTTAATATTATACTGAAATAAAGCTATTACGATGTAGACTTAGCAAAAACATTTTTTTTCACAATTCATTTTCCACTATAATGTATGTTTTTATGACATCAATCAATCAAAGTCCTGTCTGCTATGTCCAAAACTTCTTTAATAATCGTGGAGGCCTCATCCAAAAATCATAGAAACATTTTTTTGTTCAGATTCTATGTCTGAAAATATACTTTTTGTGTTGGTTCAACGTCAACAAAACGTTCTTTAACTCATCATTGCACTTAAAACCAATACTAATACAACTCTTGTTAAAGCAACTGATAAACACTATAAAATAAAGTAAATAATTACGGCGTTTTATTGTGGATGTAAACTTTAAACAACAATCAGAGAGTTCTTTGGCTGTTAAAATTATATAAATAGATTTCAGGCTTACTTTCACGGCACTGCGCTTTACAGTCGCTCCCAAACCGTCACATGGACCTTTTCCGTGTGTGGTGGGGAAAAAGTGCTATTTAACATCTATTTTATAATCATTGTAATGCTCAGGTAAATTAATAACATTTTCATAATTTTTATATTGCTGTGGTGCTCCATCCGTAAAAAAAATTTATTTTTTTGATGTTATTAAGCTTTTCACGCAAACAACTGATAACAGTTTGATGGAAACCGTAAACGGATACAGAATCATGATTTAAACAATTTGAAACAATAACCAAACTCCAATGATTTATCGTATTATTTGCATAGAAGTAAATCACGACATTGTATATTGACGCCTGATTATTGTTCCAATGGAAATCAAGAGTAGCGTTTTGCACGACAAACTCATCATTTTTTGGGAAATTAGCAGTATCTAAAAACTCTTCAGGCAATAGATTATTTTTTAGGGCTCTATAATACATAGACTATTGCTTAGATATGAATGCGTGTGGTAAAATTTTTTTCACTTTATCACAAAATGCATGTTCAAATTCATCAGTACTTTTGATGACGATTCTAATAAACTCTAGGCTGTAATTCTTATTGTTTGAAGGTTATGCTATCAACTATCTTAAAGATTTCTCATAAGAGGTCATGTAATTGTTCTGTTCCTGGACACTCATGGCAAATATCGAAAAAACATGTTTTATTGGGCTCAATACATGTCACGAATTTTGTGCAATCCTTATACGAGTTACAATGAGATTTGGTGTTTTTGGAGAATTCAGTAAATGGGAATCTGTAAAAATCAAAATTATTTATAAAAATATTATTTAACAAACAAATTTTATAAATATTATGACTATTATTATCACTATTAGAATTAATTGAAGTATGAAGCTAATAAAATTTTTTTTAATTCACACTTTGCATAACAAACATAAATGTTTTTTTTATCTTAAATTTTTATTTAACTTTCTAGAAAAAAGAACTTTGCCTTTAGATCAAATTATGAAATCGTTGTTTTGAGTTCTTAAATATTTATTTCAATTTCCTGAGCCGAGAAAAGCGTGTTATAAAAAATGTGCATCCTCTTGTTTGTGCGTGTGCGTGCGTGCACTTGCGTGTGAATGATATATTCTTATTAAAATTTTTATTTACTTTTTTTCGTGGAAGTTGGCCGACTTGAATTTATTAAATACTTCATATAGTAGACTACAAGTTTACTTTAATTTAAAGATTTTCATAACTTACCCGTGATCATTTGAGATTTTGACCATAAAGACATACACAAATAGTGTGTGTTGTAATGCTACCTGCTAAAATGTATTGCGGTGGGCTGCAACTTGCTAATTTACTAAAGCCCATATTAATAATTGGGTACTCGAGCTTGAATAGCCAATAGATTTCTTTCAAATTTAAAAGTAACAACTGCTTCTATAATATTACTTTCTTGTTATCATTCGATTTGACGCTAACAGTAACTTTTACACCGGACATTGTAGATGAAAAATTATCTCTGAGGTAAAACTTTTTAATTGCATGAACAGTTTCTAAATCCATGCTTCTCCCTATAAAATTATACAGTAATTATCATAAATTTGATTTTAACATCTAAACTTAAACCTCTATTTGAAATATGCATATATTTGAAAGTCCTATGCATGTAAAAATATATAATGATGTCAACTTTAGAAACGAACAGAAAATTTTTTAATTATTTTAAATAATGACACTTTGTTGAAGTAAGGTAAAGGTTAATAAGTCAAATCATTATGAGCAGTAATGATATTTTTTGTGTTGATTGTATAACATCTTTCTTAAAAAAAATATTTTAATTTAAACAGAGTTGAGTTAAAAATTTGGACTTATGTGTAATAAATTAATTTAAAATTGGACAGAGCTTTATAAAGATATATGGACTGGTTACGGCCATTGATAGAACTTTTAAAACAAACAAATACAATGTACGTTCTTACCATATCTCGTTTATTTTCCACTGATGATAAAATTCCTTTTTTTATTAAATCTTTTGCTTTGGCTAACATATTATTAGTAACATTAAAATGAGACTGAATTTGTCTGTATGTCCATGATGAGGTCAGCAAACTCAAAATTCTTGGTTTTTTTTGTTAGTGCATGATTCATGATGATATAAAAGCTTTATATTATTGCAAATATGAATAAACAATAGACGGTGGTAAGGCTATTTCAACATCGGTATCTTCAAAACTTTCTAGCAGTTGGCAAAAAAAATGAGCATTATTTTTACTGATTTCAGTTTCATTACAAATTGCAGTTATAGTTTTACTGATAAGATCTGAAATTGAAAATTTGAATGTATTTTTTTTCCTAATATAAATTTGTATTTCTAAATATTTCAAAAGATTACGGAATTATATGAATAATTAATAAATAATTAATCAAGAGATACTTTGATAGTAAAAATGACTTTATCTTCGAAATTTAATTAACAGTAATATGTCTATATAATTTGTCTATAACAGATAAATAAAAAATTGGTTATTTTATTGCATAAAATAAGAGTTACCGTTAAGTCTTTTACAAGCTTTCTTGAGTAGCAGTATAACTGGCATAAGGAAAAATAAAGGTGTGTCCTATATCTCTGTGACTTGTGTACTAAAAAGTAATCTAGTGTGACTCACAGGAACATACTCTTGCAACTGTGCTCACGCCTCTTTATGCTTATTGCACAATTTATAGAAAAAGTTTATTTAATGGTTACATTGTCAAATTATTTAACATAAATGTTGCAACGTGTTTATCTTTTAAGCGATGCTTCTTAGGTACTAAAAACCAAATAATGTAAATGTTTTATTAATTTTTCATAATAGGGACTTTAAATCAAATTTTACTTTTATATATCTATATTAAGGGCTCCCTTTTTTATTGCAGACAAAAAAGCCGATTTAAAAACATTTATGAAAGTTGAAAAGCAGAATATTTTATAATTTAAAGAAATACAAAATATGCATTACCTTGTATATCTTTCAATGCTGGATTTCCGTTTGGACATGATTTAGTTCGTAGAATGCAAATTTGTTTTCGACAATGTAAACATTACAAGTGCTCCGAAGTTAGGGTTGAGGTAACTAATTTCGAGTTTTTTTATGCTTTCCTTCAGCCATTTTTTTTGAAATGTTTGTCAAGTTTAAATGAGTTGAAACATCAATCATATCGAATCTTACACTTGGCGTTGGACATATTGAAATGTTACTGAAAAAATTTAAACCACCGTATAATGAATTAATATAATAACTGCACGAACTCATGGTTTTAAACTACACAACCAAAACAATGAGAGAGATTTTTACTGTACGTAAAGAAAAATTAAATCATCGTTAAGATTATAAAACGAAAAAATTAAAAGTGCAGACAGAAAATTAAGGCACTACTGCGTTAAGAACTAAAAATCGTATACTTATACATAAGTGTATGTTTCAGAGTTGTAACTCCACCTTACATCGGTACTATACAGGTGTTATATCTAATCTACATGTTAAAATAGAGATAAACAAACTGTATATTTTTGTTACTTTTTGAGGCTTTAAACCTTCGTAGGCTCACGGAAGAACGCGGATGAAATTAAAAAATACACGGTGAAGCATGTATTGTGACGAGGTAGCAGCTGACAGGTGCATCGCACTGGTTGATCAAGGTGCTGGTGTATGTGTACGAGCATTCGTACATACTGCATAGTATCACACACACACACACACACACACACACACACACACACACACACACACTTACACACACATGCTCGCGCAAGCACACACATACGTTAACGCAGGCGATATATAGGGTAACAGGGCTGACCCGGTTATCGACGCGACGCTACTGAACAGCATAAGCACAGTTAGCAACCATGTTTACTACGAGAGAAAACATAAAGCTCAGTAGGTAGTTAGTGGTAGTGAAAGTGAGAGTTAAGTACAGGCTAGCAGCGTACGGGGGCCTTTCTACAAATGTTTAGTTCCTTCAGTTCAGTTCTGTGCTGTTCTATTCCCTTGATTTTATGACGTCACTCTTAATAAATTGAAATGGAGTGTGACCTCAAGTACAGAAAGGAACAGAACAGAAAAGAACTAAACTGAACCAAACTGAACCATTATAGAAAGGCCCCAGTGGCGCAACTGCTATGGCGCTCGTCACTACTGCAGATCTAAGAAGTAAGCACTCAAAAATTATTTTCTTCAAATTTTAGTAATTTACTCAAGTTTAATCGTTTGTGCGTTAAAAAATAGATGTTAATTAATCATAGCAATTATATTTAATGTATTAAAAATAGGAATACGATTAAGATAATATGATTAGTAAATATGATAATATTGATTAGGATAGTTTAAACATTCCTCATCGCAACTTTTTATCTGCGTATTAAAGTGTACCCTTACGTAGAACATATTGTCACGTGACAGCTGACTTGGATTCCCAATATGAGTATAGCGGTCAAGCATTGATCGATATTCGAATTAAGCACGTTGATGGCGCCATGGGTGGCTAGGCTCGATCTAGCGAGATTGACGGAACGTTTCAGTGGGAGGAGCCGTGCGTAGATCAATCAACAACCGCTGAAGGCTTGTTAATTGATTGATTGGCGATTGATTGACCCAAAGAGGTCAATCATTTTTATTTGTTTAGATTCCTACTTTTTGTATATAAAAATTTCTTCCTTTTTCCCTCCTCTCAAATTAAAAAAACTCTAACTTTGAGAATTTCGCACCCCTGCCCGCTAAAATCTGCCATTTTAATTATTTTGATTTGATTTTTTTATTTACACTAGGGATTTGCAAAAAAATTTTTTTTAATACATTTTTACTTAAAAATTTTGTGTAGAATACAATGATATTTTTAAAAGATGGAGTTTCAAAACTTTAAAAGTTTTGGTGGCCATATTGGATCTGCCAATGGTTTCAACACAACTTCCTAAGAAAATAATAAACTGATTTCAGTTTCATTACAA